>BPLR01017742.1:0-87199 GCA_021605095.1 Caerostris extrusa | reverse complement strand
AAATAGTCAAATGCCAGTTTAATAATTAATATAGATTGTCTACATGTTTTAAATTGAAGACATTCTTGGAACTCTAAGCTTCTTGTGTATATATATCTCCTCTTTGTGGTATACACCCATTCATTACTAAATCTTATTTATAAGTTGATTACAAAACGCTTACGAAGTTGCTTTCCACACGGAGCATCTAACGCAATTTTCAAAACAGCAAACTTAACTGAGAAGCTACATTGTCCTGACGAAGCTGGAAATCAGCTTTTATCCAAGCTCTTACAGTTAAAGTTCTTCTGGGACATACACTCTGATCATCTCTGTAATTGTAAACATGGTTTATTTCAATTTTTTGAATTTATATTTAAAAACTATATTTTAAACATTAATCTCACAAAACAGAGCTTATAAGATATAGCAATAATCTGATAATATTTTCAAAAATTAAATCTGAAAATACGCCCCAATATTTCATTTAAAAATGTTACAATACTTATAATACAAAGAAATCTAATATAATGTGTATTACGCTTACTATGCCATTATACTATTATTGTTCCATTGATACACAATACAAAGGAGCACAGCAATAATTTTTTTATTGACCATTTATTAAGTAGAATTTGACATCTTCTTAAAATAATGTCTGGAAATCTCTGCTTAGAATGAAATTTTGTAGAAAGAAAGATTTGTATTGAACCAAAATCCAATGCATATTTATAAAATTGAAGTGGTAATTTTTGAAAATAAATCTCAAAAGACCATTGTATTTATAATGAGTTATTTGATAAAATTGAGAAGTCGTTTAGAAAGAAATGTTTGTTTATTACATTTTAAGTGGAACAGTTGTTTTCTATGATTTTACGCCACTGTTAAAAATGCTTATTAAGAACCAAAGATTTACATCATGTGATAAAATATGTCCATTATAATATTATTAATCTCAAAACAGCCAAGCAAATTGAACTTGAAATAACCATTAATCAAATGCTGCTAAAATTGTGAAATATGAACGGTAAATTTATTAATAAGCCAATCTATGTAAAATTGAGAGTAATTTAAAATATACTGACTTAACAATTACTTCCTTTCTTTTGAAGCTAAACCAAAAGTGTAATGAGTGAAGTTATTCCCGCCAATAATGTACCTAAATGTGTAGTATAAATATTGAGAAAACAATCTGGATTTTATCCATTCTTATTTCGTAAAAGGCTTCATTGATGATAGTGGAAAACGCCGCTTGGGACTAGTACATAATAATGGCCCACTAAATTTGACTGCAGAAAAGCAGCAAAAGCTTTGGGTATATATTACATGCAGTTAGTGTTTTGTATTAATGAGGACATTCCGTCAAATCAGATAGCAGATACTCAGTTTCTGGCGTATAAATGAGACCTCATGGCTCATATTGCTCCCATCGCGCCCAGGAAACGCGCTTCTATCTGTAATAATGTTTCCTATGAGAACTTCAGAAGGAGAAAAAGCATGACGTCCAAAATAATGGTATGCAAAAAACCCCCCTGGTTGTCTCTGTGACCTCGTGGAAACAATTACAGACTGAATAATATGACAACCCGAGTCTCTGGTCCATGAGCTGAGAAAGTTTAATCTTTCACGGGAAGTGATTTACTCCTCCCTTTGACGTATTTTCTTAAAGGTAGGTTTTTGGAGAGAGGGTTAGCACCTGGAGCCCGGTACCACATGTTTTAAGCCTGGAGTCCAGGCGGTGCCATGGATGCGTCAGTGCCTGAATCCACTTTAAACCGTATGTCCCGGTCTACCGTAGGGATACCTGAAAGCGTGATGCATTAAGTTACTCCGCGTCCATGGCTTATCGCTGTCGCTTACATCGTGCCCCCAATGCAAAAGAGTGTGCAGCGCCGCTCGACGCGCAGACAGCCTGGGTTCAAGTGTTTCTGTCAACCGCATTAGGAGTTTTTGGGAGAGGAAAAAAGAGAGAGCCCTTACTGACGAACTAATTTTTTTCCCCCTGAAATGACTTGAATAGGCCAGACTTTCCACTAACAGTGAGCCCTCGTGGTTTGGTGGAACAGATAATTAATGTTCCGTGCCTGCACCAGAGACACTAGATTCGATGCAGACTCGAGAACAGAAATCTCTGAAGTTGGAATGAATTACACTAAAGTGTATCTAATTTATATACCGGACTGAAGTGAACTGTATTTGTGATTTAATCGTGCGTTTGTGATCAATTTTATTTTTAGTTTTTCATTTCTTTATGTATTATATAACCTAGAGTTATATATATATATTATATATATATATATATATATATATATATATATATATAATGCTTGTAAAATGAAAATTAAAGTGCTCTCCTGAACCTTGAAAAAGTGACCCCTTTTTAAGTCCTTGAAATTAATATAGCCCGTGAGATGTTATATAGTAGCAAAATGCGAGGAAAAACATAAGAAATACTCCTGAGTCTACACTACAAATGAGATGAACTCTAATCTCGATTTTCACAAACAAATTTTGTTTCTTTAAGGAATAATGCATTCAAAATAGTTTGGATAATCAGACTATGAAATCCTTTAAAAAAAACCATATGAAACTGAGGTTATCCTGAGTATAAAAACAAATCAATGAACTATTGGAAACTACAATAGTGTATATTGAGAACCTCATACAGATATTAATTAATTAAATATTCATTTAAATAATATGAGGTTGGTGTTACGCTACCTTGCATGTCACCATCTGGAATATCCGTTCTAATTTTCCAACTGTATTTAATTAGAACGTTTTACCACACGGGCGCCATTTGTTATTTACAGCAATTTTGAAATTTTATGTCAATCAACAAAATGGAAAATATGCCATTTGTGCCAATCAACATATAAATATATATTTTATGCCAGTCAACAATATTCACAAAACAATTCTGATTCTAGGCATCTGTTTAGTATTTCATTTCCAGGAGAGAGGAACGTATATTTTTGATTAGTACATATTAACGACTTGTGACTCAAATGTGACAGCCGACAAGCAGTATTGTGGGTAGGTTATATTACATGCAATTAGTATTTTGTACTAATGAGAGCAAATATCACTGATATCCGATATTCAGTGCCATGTATAATAAGACTCATGAAATTAGCGATTGTTTGTGCGACCTTTGATAGCCGAAACAATTACTGATAGAATATAGACTACATCATGAATTGTTTCATCGTGATTCGTGATCGATCATGATCGATGAGAAATGTCTACCAATAGGAAATGAGGGAACCTGACCCCTCCCTGACGGATTTTCTTAAAGGTAGGTTTTTGGAGAAATAAGGAGATATTGAAAGATTGGTTTGTCGCTCTACGGTCATCTTGCCATTAGGTAAACAGACTGGGATCTAAGTTTAAAGTGGATTCCAAACCACTCATAAATATCCATGTCACCACCAGGATTCGAACCTGAAGCCTGTGATACCAAAAAAGAAAAGAGAGAGTTGTGGAAAAAATTAACATAATGCAACTGATGATAATTTACTACGCCTTTCAACATGAAGTATTTCAACACCAAACTTCGATTAATTCATTTCAGCTTCTGACTATAAAGCATCCTCTAAAAATCACTGATTCAGTGAATTTTATCGTGGCCCTCCTTCGCTTACGGATGAATTTTAAGAAGGTCGTCCATAATCCATTATTTTGCCATTAACGCTGTTCACGAATTGTTAATACACTATCATCATGTGACATGCGGTGAAATTGAGGCGTTTTGGGGCATAAACATGATGAGTATGCAAATATTTTGAAGTAAATATTTAGACGTGGAAAAGATTTGCTGGATTCTGCATAATTTGACTATCGCTCATAAGCAGGCTTGTGTCGATTGGCTCATATAAACGCTTCAAATATCACGTTAAAAGCTGTGTTTACTATTATACTACTATTACTACACCACACTACAACACTGTGACTAGAGGTGAGTTGCCCCTTTACAGTTTGGGAAGGATCTGGGTGAGAAGTCTGATTGGGATCCTTAACGCTCTACGATCCTATGAGACCGGAACCTACGGCTTAAAGTGAATTCAGAACCACTACAAGCATTCATGGCACCGCCGGGATTCGAACACGAAACCTGTGGTACGGATCACCAAAGAGCCAGCCAACTCGCCCATCGTGTCCCAAAAGACTGCGTATAACATCATTAATACGGCTGATGAATCGTATAGATATGCGTATGTGCTCGAAAATAGAAGGCACTCTACTCTACGGTCTTTCAAAATCAGCTAAACCTAACAAAAGTTGTTCGAGCAAGAAGCACTTCGAAAGCAAATGGTTACCGGCTTTTTTGGACAAATATACATGTGGCTACAGTATCACTGGAAAATAACGGACGATCCATTCTGAATGATAAATAGGCATTTGTCTCTCAGAAATCTTTGGAGAAATACACTGACGGAAAAAAAAAAAAAATCCCAACGCTGAGAAAAATTATTGTACAGTAATGAAATTGGAGCAATGCATTTGTCTAGTTAACATGTTTAATTGATTAAATTTTAAAGATCACAGATTAATTTAAGATCAAGAAAATGCATTTCTCAAATGTAAAATGTTGTTACATTAATAGCCAGCGTAACATCCAGAATTTTAATGCAAGCTTGCAAACGTGCATGCATTGTGTCATAAGATGCCGAATGTCATTTTGTTGTATGGAGTTACATGCTTTTTGGCAATATTGGGAGCTGTCTATGCTAGAGTTGTCGTCCAATGATATCCCATACGTGCTCAATTGGAGACAGATCTAGTGACCTCATAGGCAAAGGTAACATGTTGACTCTCTGTAGAGCACGTTGAGTTACAAACAGCGGTATGAGGGCGAGCGTTACCCTGTTGGAAAATTTCCCCTGAATGCTCTTCATGAATGGCAGCACTGCAGGTTGAATTACCAGACTGACGTACAAAATTTGCACTCAGTGTGTTTGGGATAACCACGAGAGCGCTCCTACTGACATAGGAAATTGCTCCTCAGATCATGACTCAGGTGTAGGTCCAGTGTGTCTAAGCCGCAGACAGTCTGGTTTGCCTTTCTTGGTGTTGGGATTTTTTCCGTCAGTGTATGAAACACAACAGACAACGCAAGGCTATTCTTCATCATTACAACACGAGCTCTCACACATCTGCCCAAACAGCTCAATATTTGGCCAGTCAAACATCGAATGGAGGGATCCTCTGCCGTATAGCCTTAATATGACAACCGATGATTTCTTTTGTTCTTGAATGTGAAAAATAAACTACGTGGCCGACAATTTTCAACGTCACAAGAAGCGGTTAATGTGTTCCAATTACATGTTTTGGCGATACCGAAATCGTAATGGAAAAAAAAGGCTTCGAGTTCTAATCTCGGCGGTGCCCCTGGATGTTTTCAGTGGTTCGGAATTCACTTTTTAAGCCGTAGATCCCGGTCTCATATGACCATAGAGCGTCACAGAGCGCAGTCAGACTTCTCTCACAAACATCATTTCCAAACTGTAAAGGGGCATCTCAGCTCTTGGCACTGTGATGTGGTGTGTCGTAGTAGTTGTAGTATGAAAATTGGTCACAACATATACAAAATATAAAAATACAAATACAAGAATAAATCAAAAGTATATTGATCATTACGGAGAATATTTTGAAAAATCAACCCATTTTTAATGGAGAAAATTTGTTGTTTATTATTTCAGATAAATCAATCATATAATTAATTAATCAAAAATAAATATAATCCCAAACATGTTTTTAGATGCTATTTATGCAAATCTCACACCTCCAGGACATCGAATTTCAATATTATTGGAAGATTCCACTCAGGATTTTGACTTTTCCAGCAGCCTTGTCTAGATGTATGCTATCTCTCATATAAGGTTATAAAACTTATTTTACCAGTGTTAATGGTCTAAGTTGAGTTCTATAAAACTCATTTTTAAAAAACGTGTCGGGACCAATAATGTTCAGAACAAGAACACAAAAATACTCAACAATGTTTCCGAAAAAAATATTAATTATTCCAAGAGGTTTCGATTTATAAATAAAAAATAATAATTTGCGTTCAATTGTTAAAATTCAACAAGTGCGAAATGATTCTAGAAATTAAAATATGCATAAAAAACAAAGGAATGAATTACGTTCTAAATTAGCATTTAACAAGTTTGGTAATGGTCTAAGAATAAAAACACATGGACTGTAATTATTACACATGCTCTGAATGGACTGTAAAGAATCGCTCAACACTTTTGAAAACCAAACTCACTCTTCCCTGGTTACATTTGTTTCGTCTTCTAGATCACGCCTACGCAGAAGAGGATGTTTATATTATCTGGTTTCGATTTCTATTTAGCTATTCTGCACGCGAAGCTATTTATTCATGAGACAACAACCCACATAGCTTTCAACTGTGAAGTGTTTAACCCACCATTAGACTGTGACTCATACCGTGGACTGTGTTCTTTTTACATGTCTATGATTGACATTACGGACTTCTAATGCTTATACGATTATTGATATTATCCATCATTGAAGATCTAATTAAAAAGAAGCAAAATAAAAAAAAAATAAAGTCAATTCCTACTTTTTCACTACATTGCAGAAAGTCCTTTATAAATATTTTTCATTCATTTTTCAATTCCTTCTATAAGCTCACACGCTCTAGTATAAGAAGTCTGACTGGGCTCTGTGACCTCTATGGTCATATGGTGCTTTAAGTGGATTCCGTACAAACATACATGGCACATCCGGCATTGGATAATTTGTATAAGCATCTCACACTCTCACTCAACTGCATGGTGAGAGTTTTCCAAGTTTTAATTCATGCGACTCTCTCATTGAATATAAAGAAGGGCCTCCCTATCCTCATCAATAATAAAACAAGTAATATAAAAAAAAAATTTTAAGTCAAATCTTACTGCTTTTCACTCTATTGCGGAAAGTCCTTTATAAATAAATTTCATTCATTTTTTTAAGTTTGTCTGGCGCCATCTCTTGGTAGATATATGCAACTTAAATCTAAAAAAACTAAAATTAATTTATTAAATTTAATTACTGAATTAATATTTGAAAAACTGTATTGACATCCAGTGTCATCCACTACGAGTTAAAAAAATGTATATAAAAAATGTATTTATGAATGATTGAAAATTTAAACAAGATATATATAGGGAGAGTGTGAGCTAATAGAAGGAATTGAATAAGTGAATAAAGTCTTATTTTCCCTAATGTAACTGGAAAATAATTATACCGTGATCTTTATATGCCATAAGCAAGGGATGCACTACCGTTACCCTTTAGCACTACCCAGGGGGCCTAGTGTAGCATGGAGATATGCTACGGATGTTGAGTAACAATACTCTACGATATTGTTAGACCTGGACCTACATTTTAAAGTGGAATACGAACCACTACATCATCCATGACACCACTGGGATTCGAAACGTGTGGTACCGAACATCAGAGCGCTAGCCACTCGGCCATCAGGCCCTCTGAAGACTTTGTAAAGATTACATAAATATTTGGCCGTTTGCATTACAAAAATAATTTTAAAGAGTTAAAAAGAATAAGTCGTTATAGGCCAAAAAAATTAATTAAAATCAAACAAAAGGAGATCTGGTGAAATCATATTTTTGAAAAGGTGATTTCCTCATATGAAAATTGCTGTCGCTAACCTGTCCCTACATAACAAAATGATTATTTACATATATGACATGCGACCCATGATTACTTATGCAAGTCCAGCTTGAGGCTCCGCAGCAAAAAGTAACTTGGAAATATATCCAGACTTGAAAACAAAATCCTTCGGATGATCAACAAAACTCACTTTGATACTTCAGGAATCAGGATATTAGAGAATAGGTTTACTTCCCTAACATTCGCCAATTTATACTTAAAATTTCTTTAATAATCTTCCTCGCACATGCACACATTCTCTTCCTAGGTACGATATTTCTGTTGCTATTTTTGTTGTTTCTTATCCCACTTGGCTTGCCAAGCCCACGAGCCCATACGTACTCATGATTAAGGGGGAAGGAAGCAGCTTCGGTTGTGATGGAGCACCCGCAGGTAGAAGTCTGACTTTGGCTCCGTGACGCTCTTACAGTCATAGGAGACCGGGACCTACGGCTTAAAGTGGATTCCGAACCACTACAAACATCCATGGCACCGCCGGGATTCGAACCCGAAACCTGTGGCACCGAGCGCCAGAGCGCTAGACACTCGGCCATTCAGGTCCCAAATGTGTGAATGCCAACGGCACGTGGAGTTCCCAGGTGGTCACCCACCCAAGTACTGACCGCGCCCAATGATGCTTGACTTCGGTGATCTAACGAGAACCGATATATTCAGCATGGTATGGCAGTTGGCACGATATTTCTTTTGTTTAAAAATAGAAAAAAAGACCGCGTGTTGTTCTTAACATAGAGTCCTTTGTTTTATCCCCTCATTCCTTCATCTGAATTGCCATTACTGCCACCGGATCCTCCTAATGTTACAGTTTTTTTTCTCATTTCATTACCTTTCTCTTTTCATTAATTACATACACTTCTAGATATATACTGTGAGGTATAAAATTTCAATGAGCATCGACCTAAAAGCAACGCTTCTCCAACATCAAGGTAAAAGAGTGTGGCAGCTCCGTAGACAAAGTACTTTGGTTAAACCACCCAGAACTCTAACAGAATTGTTTTTACATAAATAGAGAGTTTTTGCATACCGTATTTTGGACGTCCGTTAGCTTTTTTCTCCCTATCGCGCATGCTCATAGGAAATTGCGCATTCGTATCTGTAATAATTTCTCCTATGAGCATGCGCGCTAGGGAGAAAAAGCTAACGGACGTCCAAAATACGGTATGCAAAAACTCTCTATTAAGAGATCAAAGGAAAATTAAAAATTTAACCAGTTAACTGCAGTCCAAAATAAATGTATGTCTTAACCAATAATTAAGTATTAATTTGCAAATTATTTATAATAATTTATTTTCCGTTATTATTGACAAATTAGTATCGCAAATTCATTAAATTTTTTGGTAAAATAGTTTATTTGCTGAATTATTAAGGATTGTGGAAAATTGTTATCTATTCTAGTAGAGAATTCTCATCACTCTGTGAATGACAGAATGTTAAAATAAATTCCGCTTCAATAGTTCAACTTTGTTCCTGCTGCTAATGTTCCTTGAGGCAACCACCGTCTGAACTGCTAAGAATTGATTACGACATGACGAAGGAAAGTTTGACACTGACACTGAGACTGAGATTCTTAATTACTCTGAGCTTGACAAACGGAAATATACGGTAATAGATTTTACCGGAATGTTAAGTGACGTCATTCTATAGTACAGGCGTAAAGTAGTGACGTTGTTCTAAAGCAGGGTAACCAACCCGCGGCCGACCTTGAATATATGTGAGATTGATCACACTTTTAACAAAATATATTTATTTTATAATGGCTAAAATAGTGAAAAACCAATGTATTAAAAAAATACTTTATGTGTGCATCCCTATATTCAAAAATAAATTGTCGAAATTATGAGACAATATGAACTTTGATTTGAAAATAACATTATTGCGAATATGGGACAGATATTGTCTGTTTTATTTATGAGTTCGCAGTTAAGCAACTGTTTGCCTGTGAACTCATCAGGCACGCGCTACTTGGAACATCTACTATAACAGCTTCTATGTTTCACTTTAAGTGAACTCAGTGACCATCCCTAGATAAGCACAGTTGATTGTTGATAGCAGAGCAAATCAGACTCTTAGTTCAAGTTGTTAAAGCTTTTGGTTCATTCTACGCTTTTCTAAAATGAAATTGATCACGCTCAAACGCAACGGGAGCTCACATGCAACACCCATTACGATGTGCAAATATCCAAATTGAGATCGATTTGCAAAAGCTAAATGAAAGAGCGGAGAAACCAATATCGCATAAGTAAAATAAATATTTTTTAATGATTTTATTTTTCTTATTTTGTTTATATTTATATATATTTTTTATAATTCATTTTGAGTGTTATATATTTCTTATCAATGTGCGTTTAGGATCCTTATTATTATACGTATATTCTATATTTACCTGTAAGAATAATAGTCTCCACATTAATAACTCATTCTATTTAAGTTTTTACTAAAAAAAAAAAAAAAAAGTCTATAGTGGTCTAAAAGTCTATAGCTATACTACTGCATAATAATGGGATCTATAGTTTTATATGCAATCCGCGGATTTACGATGCATTTCAAAGTGCCCCCCCCTCCACTGAAGTTTGATATTTATAAAATCTTATGAATAAAAATACAAAGCAAAGGCTTTATTTAAATAATAATTTCATGTTTCGGAATCAATGATTGACGAATTTTTTATTCAATTCCTACTATTAGTTCACACTCTCCCTATATATATTCGTTCAAATGTTCAATCGTTCATAAAATGCTTTTTATTCATCCACTCAAGTTCAAATACATTTTATTTAACGTGTAGTGGATGACACTGGATATTAATACGTTTTTTCAAATATTAATTCCTTAATTAAATTTAATTAAATAATTTTAGTTTTTTTTTTTTATTTAAGTTGCATGTATCTACCAATAGATGACGTCAGATGTAAGAGGAAAATTTCAACTTAAAAAGTAGGAATTGACTTTATTTTTTTTTTTTTTTATATTACTTGTTTTTAAAATATATTCTATGTTTTACATTAATTTTGAATTTTATTTTTTAAATTAATTTAATAGCAGACTTCTAAATTTTCTTAATAGAACCGTCAAGTAAGGATAATTATTTTTAAATTTAAAGTTACTTTTTAATTTTTGCAATACGTTATTCATATTTGTATTTATAATTAAAATTTATTGGCTGAAATATTAAAAAGTATTGACTAAAACACTAAAATGTATTGATTTTTAAACATAATGCTTGCAATTAATGTAGCCAATGATAATAGAATTTATTTCCATTTTTACCCGTGTTAAGCTCTGTTATGTAACATATAAGATTTTTTTTTTTTTAATTGAAAAACTCATATTTGATACACTGCTGTTCAATTCTAATGTTTTAATTAAGAGTTCCTATATTTAATTGTTATATAAGACATCTTGAACCAAAATTATTTTCTGAAAACATAAGTAATAACAAAACTTCTTACTATAGATAAATAACAGATTCACGTATTAAAACTGTTGAAATAGCTTATAGTGTCATGCACGCTATACTACTGTGCCCCAAAAGTAAGGACAATTATTTTTTTTTCAAAAACTCTTTATTTATTCTTCCAAATTTATTTCATCGTTTACAAAGTAATCGCCTCCGAACACAATGTACTTATGCCAATTGTTTAAATACTCAATGCATGCCAAAAAGACATAAGCAGGGATGGCTTTTAAAGCGCGCGCCGATTCACGTTGAATCATTTGAATCGACTCAAAACAGTGTGAGTTTAAATAGCCAGAAGTCGCACGGTGTGAATACGGTGGGATGTGGAACGATATGGATTTCATGTTAGACGAAAATATCACGAGGAATCAATGCAGTGTGAGTTGGCGCATTCATTGTTTTCGATACCAATCGAAACGTGACGTGTTTGAGGTCCAAAATGGAATGGATCGATCCTTTTGAAATTCCAACATCATCAGCAAGGCCTCTAATTATAAATCGACGGTTTTCAAGCACCAAATCTTTAATTTTTTGGACGTGAGCTTCGTCGGTTGAGGTGGAGGGTCGGCCAGAGGGCTGTTCGTCTTCAACGCGTTTTCTCTGCCTTCTTTGAACGGCTTATACCACATGTAAACTAATGAATATTTTGACGTGAAATTTCACACAGATGTCAAGGACAGTGCTCGCAACCTAAAAAAGAAAAATGAAATTCCATAAGCCGCTAGAATTATAAATTGAAAATGGGTCTTACTTTTTGAACACAGTAGTAAATTACAAGAGAATTTTTAAAATTGAAAAACGTATATTTTATTTATTGCAATTCAATTTTATAGATTTAATTAAGAGCCTTTAATATTTAATTATTATATAAGAAATCTTGAACCAAAATTATTTCTTGGAAACGTAAATAATAACAAAACTTCTTACTATAAATAAATAACAGCTTAGGTACTAAAAATGTTGAAATAGTTCTTCGGTGCACGCTATATATAGGAAACATCTCGTAATACCTAAGAAAATATTTTTTGCTGCTATTTTAGAGCCCGAAAATAATTTGCGAAAAACGTTTTAAAGCTCCTTGGGCCCTGTGGAACCAACGCAAGTTTAAATTACTTTTCAGGTTCTTTGGTGTTAAACATGCAATCTAAAAGCAAGAACGATTATTCAAGGGAATTCTAAAAACCTTGTTTATAAAACAATTTCGGACAATGTTTTTAAAATTATTCCGTTTTTTTAAAAATGGTATTATTTTTTTGTAAATATGTGAAATAAAATAAATTAAGATAATTTCTTAAAGATGATGAAGTAATTTATTCTTTTAGTTAATGATTTTAGGCCAATTAGCCGCCTGATGGCTAATTAGCTAGCACTCTAGTCTTTGGTATCACAGGCTTTAGTTTCGAATCCTGGCAGTGGCATGGATGTTTGTGAGTGGTTCGAAATCCACTTTAAATTGTAGATCCCAGTATGTTTAGCCCTTGTGTGCACAGCATGACCGTACAGCGACAAAAAAAAAAAAACAATCCTTTGGCATAATAATCTTAAATTTATTGCTTTAAACAGCATCAATTTACAAAAATACTACTGTGCTCAAAAAGTAAGACCAATTTCTTTTTTTTTCAAAAGCTCTTAATTTATTCTTCCAAATTTATTTCATCGCCTTCAAAGTCATCCCCCTCCGGACACAATGCACTTATGCCAACTTAATTTCCAATGCTCAATGCATGCTAAAAAGTCATCGGCAGGGATGGCCTTCAAAGGGCCCGACGATTCAGGCTGAATCTCTTCAATTGTCTCAAAATGGTGTTACCGCAGTGGTCGTTTAAGTTTAAGGAATAACCAGAAGTCCACGGTGTGAATACGGTGGTTATGAAACTATATGAGTTTCATTTTTGTTGAAAAAGTCACGAAAAATCAATGCAGCGTGAGTTTGCGCATTCAGTGTTTTCGGTACCCATCGAGATTTGATGCGTTTGATTACGAAATGGAATTGACCGATCCTTCAGAAATTCCAACATCCTCGGCATGGTCTCTAATTGTAAATCAACGGTTTTGAAGCACCAAAACTTTAATTCTATGGACGTGAACTTCGTCGGTTGAGGTAGATGATCGACCAGAGAGCTCTCCGACTTCAACGCGACTTCTTTGAACTGTTTATACCATTTCTAAACATTTCTTTCCGATATAGGTATGCTCACCGAATACCTTCTGCAACATTCTATACGTTTCCGCAAACAAAATTAATTGCAAGTTCTTTTCTCAATTAATTGAAACGTTTCAAAATCGTCGGAATCATATCCAGCGTCTCACAAAGCCAAGCGTAACTTAAACACTAATAAATATTTTGTCTTCAAATATTACAGATGTGTCAAAGACAGTGCCAGCAACCTAAATAAGAAAAAAAAAATTGAAATTCCATAAGCCCCGGAATTTTAAATCGAAAATTGGTGTTACTTTTGGACAAAAAAGTCTATTTTGTGAAGAAAATGAAACACTATTTGTGATGATATATTTTAAAAACAGTACAAAAATCCTTTTTGAATGATACTTGACTGTTTCTTTCCTGTCGCAAGAAGCCAACTCATTAAATGCGAGATCCTTTTTTAGTCACTCCATTTAGAAAGGAAAGTAAATTTGGTGGTCGCAAGAAATTCCTTAGATGCCTTTTAAAAACTCACTGCTGGAGTGTTCTTGGACGTCCATCTTTTGTTACTGAATGACTTACTAACAGATTGTTGCGCATGTAAGACAAAAAGCCCGTACAGTGAAAAAGGTGAAAAAGAAAAGAGTGAAATCTTTCTGAAGAGTTCAATAAAAAACTATTATATTCTATTACATTTTTCTAGTATTCAGAGGTAGTTTCACTTTAGACAAATAAACGGTTACTACGAAGGACATCGTCCTTTAAGCATTTCTTTCACTAAAAGTATATATACAGTTCTTTTAAGGGGGTTTGTCTTTTTATGATGGGGGGTGATAGGAATTCATTGTTGAAGAAGAGAATGAATTTAGAAATGTTATAAAAATAAAAATTAACATCTCAATTATGTACAGGGTATTATATTTCCTATATTCCATATATGTGTATATATATATTTCCTGGCTATTATATAAAATCCTACTTTCAAAATGCTGTAAAAAAAAACCAGTCGTCACAATGAATTCAAATTTGAACTGAAGACACTTGAAGAAGGGTGAAACGGTACGGCATCAAAAAAAGTTCAACCGATTTTTCCCATCCTATTGATATGGACTTGTCGTGGTAGATGGGCTTTCCACTCACAGTGTCACAACTGTTGAATGACTTGGAAATCATTTTTTCGTTAAAAACCGAAACGATCAAGCCCATTGAACACTACAGTTGGTTTAACGTGCAACTCATGCCAAATACGCTTTCATTTCGATTCAAAATATCACTGGTAGCCGAAATCACTTTCTTCATGCGCTTACAGCGCCTCTATTAATACAGTTTGAAACTTTTTTGATACCGTACCGTTTCCCTCTTCTTCAAATATCTTGAGTTTAAATTTGAACTCATCGTGACAATTAGTTCTTTTTTTTACGGCTCTTTGGGACTTTAATTATAATCACCCTGTGCAAATATATATATATATATATATATATATATATATATATATATATATATATATATATATATATATAATATATATATATATATATATATATATATATATATATATATATATATATATGTTATATATATATAGTGTGTGAGTGAGACAGAGAGAGAGAGACACAAAGAGATTTTTTTTTTTTTTTTAAATTTGGAATATATACCATACATTGTATAACACATTGAAAATAATTAAGCCATGCATTCATAGTATAAAACAGCTATTTTTAAAGTATTTATTTTATCCAGGGAATATTTCTCACTTTATCACAACATTTCTATTCATTAAAGTATTTTTTTTTTCTTTCGTAAATGAAAAATGGATGCAAGAAACAAGATCATAGTGCTCTAACTCACTTAAACAAATCTTTCTTAGGCATTATGTGTTCAAATTTTATTTTTAAAGGAAGGGGGAAATGAATAGGTTCGTCTGAAAAACATCTCATGGGATTAAGATTCTTGTTAATTCTTTTTATTCAAACCCTATGAAAATATTTATTACAAACAAATGAATAGCAAAGTAAAGTTAAAAACGTAAGTACAGCTTAGAGCTTATAGAAAATTATTTGTAATTCTTTTAAAACTACGATACACTTTAAAAGCAGCAATTTTATAGTTAAAAATTCATGAAAATGTTTGTAAGTTATTTTCTTTTTTAAAATAGCAAGTCCTTATTAAGTAACATTTTTTATTTTATTTTATGCTATAATACTAACTATTGCGACTACCAAAACATATTGCAATTCTAACTGAAAAGGAAACTTGTAATTTTATTTTTTAAATTTAGTAATTACTTGTTAGTCGAACGTACTACCTTATTTAACTTTGTAGTATTAAAATTATTTTTATAGTAGAAGAGAGTCACTTTCTTATTTGTCTAATTGTAGAAATTATTGTGAAATAAGTTATCACAGATTTTTTAAGTTTTAGGTAACTTATTATAAAGTATTGAATATATAGCAATAATAAATCCTTATTGGATAATAATAAGTACTCTGTCAGTAATAAAAAAATCTTCATTTGACATTTACAATAAAATAAAATAAAAAAAACTTAATTAAGATTTGACGTAAGGTTTTAGTTGATTAATCTAAAAAAATCACTGCAATTATTTAAAAAAAGTTGTTATAGAAAGTATTATTTTGGGGTCGTTTCTTATTTTGAAAGAAATCGACTGCATTTGATGTGAGAAATTGTTACAATATAAAGAAACAATTTATTAAATTTTCTTAATTTTAAATTTATGGGGGAAAAAAATAGTTATAAGAACTAACTTTCTTTGATAGTGATTTTTGCCATTCAACTTCAAATTATTTTAATTATAAAACAAGTAATATAAAAAAAATTTAAAGTCAATTCCAACTTTTTTTCCACCATATTACAGAAAGTCCTTTATAAATAATTTTCATTCATTTTTTTAAGCTTATCTGGCGCCATCTATTGGTAGATACATGTAACTTAAATCTAAAAAAACTAAAATTAATTAATTAAATTTAATTACTGCAATAATATTTGAAAAAACTGTATTAACATCCAGTGAAATCCACTACAAGTTTAAAAAAATGTATTTGAACTTGAGTGGATGAATAAAAAGTATTTTATGAACAATTGAAAATTTGAACAAGATATATATATAGGGAGAGTGTGAGCTAATAGAAGGAGTTGAATAATTATAGTTTTGTTGCTTAAAGAAGAGAAAAAAATACTGCAATGTGAAAAAGACAGAGAAATAAAATTTTAATTCAAATACCAAGGAAAATAATACCCCATTATTAATTGTTTGTTTTACAACAGTTGTAGAAATAAACTGCACAGAAATGCTAAATGAATGTTTTGATGCTTTAAAATTTAAAGGATCTGAACAACCTGAATGAGTTTCAAATTGAAAAAGCACTTTTTATTGGCAGGAATAAATAATAGAGAAGAAGGCGTAGGCAAATAAATTGTTTTTCATGCCACATGTGGATTGTTTTCTCATTTATATTCCAGACCCATCCATTTATTGTCTTTGTTTGATAAATATTTAATTGTATCCGAGACTTTCAACCCAACTCATGAAACCGATGTTCTGAAAGAGTTGTTCATAAAGTATCAGCCACGTCTTTTACTTTTGAAGAAGGAACATACAAAGACTTTTGGAATTCTTTAGAGAGGAACGTCCTCCGAGATGACCTTTGCATAAAAAGTAATTTGCAACAAAACAATTTGCGAGGAATTTAAATGGAATAATGATTATACTACATCTGATAATGGTTATTCCTCATCCAAATTTAATAGAAGATGATAGATTTGATATTTTAAATATATATTATTTTATATATTTATTGATAAAATATATCAATTTTCCAAATTTGATAGATTTTTGCCACTCAACTTCAAATTATAAGTGTATTTTATAAGATTTTTAAATATCATGTGTCGTTTGTAAAATAATATATTTTTCATTGTAAATGATATATATGAGTATTTGTAAATTTCAAATGTTATTTATGTATATTTAAGTAGGTCCGAGTGTCTAGCACTCTGGCACTCGGTACCACTGGTTTCGGGTTTTCGAGTCTCGGCGATGCCATGGAAATTCTTAGAGTTTCGAATCCATTTTAAACCGTAGGGCCGGTCTAGTAGGATCGTACACCGTTTCCAGGGTAGTGTTACTCGCGCCAGCAGCCTATCTTCAAGCTTCATTTGCTCTCTAAATGTGCATCAGCGGTGCACTCCCTGGCTTATGGCATAAAAGATAACAGTCTCTGTATTGCCACCTGCATTAGGACAAAAACTTTATGAAATATTTTTTTTATAAAATAACAATAGTTTTGTTGCTTAAAGAAGAGAATTATATTACTAAAAATTTAGTAATAAAAATTAATAATAAAAAAAACAATTATTATTACTAATTGTTTGGTTTTAAACAGCTGCAGAAGTAAAACTGGACAAAAATGCTGAATGAGTGTTCGATGCTTTAAAATTTAAAGGATCTGAACAATTTGAATGAGTTTCAAATTGAAAGTGCACTTTTTATTGGCAGAAATAAATACTAGAGAAGACTTCGCCAGACAAACAGTTTTTAATGCCACACGTGGATTGCTTTCTCATTTATAATCCACAGCAATCTATTTATTGTCTTCGTTTGCTAAATATTTAATTGTATTCGAGTCTTTCAACCCAACTCATGAAACCCATGTTGTGAAAGAGTTGTTCACAAAGTATTAGTCCACGTCTGTTACTCTTGCAGAAGCAACATGAAAGGATTCTCCCCATACTACAAAGACTTCGAATTCTTTAAAGAGGAGACGTATTTCGAGATGACCTTTTTGCATAAAAAAGCAATTTGCAACAAAACAATTTGAGAGGAATTTAGATGGGATAATGATTATCTGAAGAAGAAAAAAATTAAATGGTATTACAAATAAGATAAAGCACAAATAAGTTTTTATAGGAAACAAATAGAATTTTTAGATACAAGTTGTATCTGAAAGCCTTGGAAATTGCGTAAGGTTTTCTTAATCTTAACTATAATCATTGGCATATTTATTGAAAACCGTGCATATTTTTTTTTTTGTAATTCCAATTGTAAATATATTATAAATAATTATGTAATATCACTCATTCATTCATTGTATTACTTATTATTATATATTTATTATTATATATCACTCATTATTATATATTTATTGTTATATGTTATTTATTATTAAATATTGCTTATTATTTATTTATTATTATATATTACTTATTTTAAATTTAATATTATATTACTTACTACTATATTACCTTTTACTATATTACTGCGTAAGATTTCGTTATCTTAAATGTTTTTTGAAAACCGTGCACCTTTTTGTAATTTTAACTGTAAACAAACTCATGAAGGCAAAGCAAAGTTTATTTATGAAATCTTTGTTGAATTAAACTCATTAAAGAATATTTAATGAATTTTAAATTCTCAATAATTCACTTTTTCGAATGGCAAACATTTTTATCCGCTTCAGTGTGTTATTGCAACACTGCCATGGATGTTTGTTGTGGTTCGGAATCCACTTTAAGCAGTAGGTCCATGTCTAACAGGACCGTAGAGTATAGCGGGATAGTGTTACTCCGCGTCCGTAGCTATCTCCATGGTACGTGTGCTCCTGGGTAGTGCGAAGTGAGTTACGTCGGTGCAGCGCTTGCTTTAAGGCATAAAAGACGGCTATCTAAGTGTATTTGGCAGCTGCATTAGAACAAAATACAAAAAGCGTCTGAGGGTTTGGTTTAGTTTGTCACTATACGGTCATCTTGTGTACACGAGGGCTAAACAGATCGAGACATACATTTTAAAAATGGATTGCAAACCACTCATACACATCCATGCCACAGCCAGGATTCGAATCTGAAGCCTATGATACCCAAGGTAAGAGCGCTAGTCACTTCCACCATGGCCGCACCCGGGAGAGAAGGGTGTGTTGAAGAAGGTTTCTTAAAGACACCTAATAATTAACCCAGCAACACACGCTGTTAGTTAATTCAAACCAATGTAATCCGTAACTTTAGTTCAGGGGTGGTCATGTTTTGAATGAATGTTTTTCCGGCCCGTGAAATTTATTACACTTTTACATGAGATATTTATTCTAAAATGGCCAAAGTAGTGTATTAAAAATGTATGTATTAAAAATACATTATTAAAAAGGATTATACAATGTACTAAAAAGGACATTATTTGTGTATCAGTATATTGAAAAATTAACTATACGTATTATGAGAAAGAATGAACTTTGATTTTAAAATAATATTCTTGAGCAAATTAAAATCACACAAGTAAAATAAATATTTTTTATTGATTTCATATTTTTTTAGTTCGTTTATATTTATATATCTTTTATATTTTTAGTGTTATGCATTTTTGTACAAAGTACGTTTAGTATCATTAAATTAAACACAATAATAATAACTCTGTTTCCATTTTTACTCCAAAATAGTTGGTGTAAATCTAATAAGGGGATGTGTAATCTTATATGAATTTATGATGCCTTTCCTAATTGGCCCGCGAGATCATATGAGTTGGGCACCCCTGCTCTAGTTGGTTGCTTTAGCTGGAATAATACTCCGGATGTGCAGCACTTTTTAAGTAGACGGGATTTGTAGACTATAAAAAGATACTTATAGACTACTTTTTAAGTAGACTATAAAAAGTCCGAATCTCGTCTCTTTTATACAAATTTTTATTTTTAAACAGTCGATAGTCAACGTAAAAATGCTATAGTAGCAAACCAAGTCAGTGTTGAGAGATATTTATCACAGAGACTTATAAAAAGCTATCGTAGATCAAAAACGAAAGAAGATCTTATAGAAGCTATTCGATTATTAGAAACATGCAAGTCTTAATGCATTGAAATTTTTGTGAATAAAACATACAATTTTCTTTCATTATCTTCACATATACTATAATATTTTTTAATATAATCAATATACAATATTACTTCACCTTTTAATTTAGTTCTGTTATTTTTATAGTATACACATTTTTTGTAAGCAAACTTTGAGTAAAGATTTCTCATGTAACAAAAAGCCAAAAAGAGTTTTTCAAGAAGTGCAATCACATCACCGGAATTATTGTATAACAGGGATTAATATATTCTTCAGATTTATACAGAAATTATATAAATCCAATGATTAAAAACGTTATTTTAATCCATTTAAAAACGTATCGATTTATTTATTTTCCTGAACGAAAACGTTTTTAAATTCAGGTAGAAAAGAAAGGAATAAATATTTATTTATACTTTGAAGGGTCAAAATTTAAATGTCTATTCAAATGTGCAAAATTTTAATATTTGAAGAATTTAAATCTAGTTTTATGTATAATATACATTGGTTCTGATGTGTTTCACTTGCATCCAAAAACTGGAAATGCTCTTTCTTCAGATGTATTTTGTCCTAAATTATAATTAAGGCTGTTTACAAAAATTTGGATTTAAGTGGATTTCATTGAAGCAATATATTAATTGGCAATGTATTTAAAAAACAAGTGAATAAAAACAATTTTCAGAGGCATAGTCAAATGTGAATTATATTAGAAATAAACCAAGTTTTGAAGATTCAAGCTTTTCGATTCATTAAAAATATTTTCTTAAATTCATTCATTTTCTTTAGAGATGTTTAAAAAAATTTTAAAACAAATATTTGTACTACTTTAATTTCAATATCATCGACAAAATTTTTTTACATAAAAATGACAAGAAAATCAATTCCAAAAATACGTAAAAAACAACGATCTTTATTTAAATATAAACAATAAGGTACAAATTGTACATTCAATATAGTATAAATAATGTGAATATGATCTCAAGATAAATTAATTCCTAAAATAAAATGTGTGTATAGTTATTTAATTATGTTACAATAATCTAAAATTAAGGGTAATTATGTTACAATAATTCCAAAAATACGTAAAAAACAAAGATCTTTATTTAAATATAAACAACCAGGCACAGAATTGTACATTAATTATAAAATTAATATGATATCAGGATCAATTAGTTCCGTAAATAAAATGTGTATACAGTTATTTAAACATTTTACAATAATGTTCATACAGTAAAGTCTAAAATTGTACATTGCAGTCTATTATTATAAAACACTTACTTATTATTTTGTTGAAAGTGAAATCATTTCGAATTATCTTATCCAAATACAATAATATAATAAACAAACAGTATTAATTATTTGCTTATAACAGATAATAGCATCTTTAACAACAAAAAATGAGATATTTAGATTACTTTTTTAATGCATATTCATAAAATTTACTTAATTCTACAATTCCTTCACAATCTGCGGTAAAATAATTTGAGGGGTATCTTTTTCAAGTACCATTTTTTACCTGTAAATATCAGAAACAGTCAGTTATAAAACATACATGCATCATACATTCATTAAATAAATAAATTATTAATAAAAGATTACCAGACTAAAGCAACAAATTCCCCGTTATTAATATACTACAGTAGAACCTCTTTAAGTCGAACCTCAATAAGTCGAAAACCTCCAAAACTCGAAAAAAATTTTGTTCCCTTCCCTTCCCTTCAAGCCCCAAACCTACATGACTCAAAATTTCAACTCTCTATATGTCGAAATAATGAGTCAATCCCCACAAGCCATTTTGGTTTATATTTCCCCACCGTAACTCGAAGAAGAAAAATGGAGCTCTGTATCTCGAACATTAGTAATGTTTGATTTTACAACCAGCTCATTTGAAACTAATTATTTCTATAGCTCGAAGAAAATAAGTTACCGACATTAAGGATTTGTCGACAATGCACGCCATTGTTTGTTAGAAAACAATGTATGAGTATAGTAAATAGAATAAACAATTCTATGAAATATTCTAAATTCTCTCAAAATAAGTTAGGTAAAAAAAAAAAAGTTATACAATATAAACCTTTACAAGTCGAATATCTCCTTACAAAATCCGCATAAGTCGAAATCCTCCATAAGTCGAAAACTCTATAACTCGAATTATTTGGCGTCTTCATAGAAGTTCAACTTACAGAGGTTCTACTGTAAATATTCATCAAATATATTTTAAATAAAAAAACAAAGAATAAATTATTAATAAAAATTACCCGACTACGGCATCAAAGACTCCGTTTGGGAACACGGATTTTGCAAGGGAAATGACTTCGAGAAATGCCAACATCGGAGCTTCTTCCAGGCCAAGTTGATAAAAGAAATTTGCTGCACTTAAAACGTAGTGGCTGTAGTGAAAAAATGCGTTTTTATCGTAAGGGTACAACTTGGCCATGTGTCTAAAAGGACGTACGCAATTTCGGAATGTCGCTTCGTCTGTTGACCAATATGTTGGACATAATTCTAGCTTTAATTCCCAATCAAATATGTCGCAATGAAAACTATTTGCAATGCAGTTTTCGTATTTCCTACAAAACTCTCGGTATCGTTCGTTATTAGTAAATTTTTCTGGCCAGAAGATATCGTATTCCGTTAAAATTAGCATAGTTGTGTTGTCTGCTAAAATCAACAAATCTTCAGGAAACGTCCTCATATTTATTTCATAGTCCACTTCAATCTCCATTTTACCACTAGCGAATAAAGAACACCACCAGCGTATTAGGCTTGCGTCAGATAATAAAACTTGAAAAAAATATTGTCTGCCAGTTACCTGTTTAAACTCTATTGTAAGAAGTGTTTTTTCAAACCTGACTTAAATGTATAGTTCGGCTTCGTACAGTTTACCCTAAGTCGATTGCAATTGTGAAATCGATATCGTTCTAGCAAAATATCGATATCAATATAAATTACAAAAAGAGCCGAATAGGATGTTTTCTGCTAATTACTGTTTAAATTCTAATGCACAGATTGTAATAAATTAGTGCATTTTGATATATGATAATTTAAAATGTATAGTTCGGCTTCATACATTTTACGCTAAAAATATTGCAATTATGAAATCGATATCGTTTTAGTAAAATATTGATATTAGTATTAATAACGAAGCCGAAAAGAATAAATAACGTTTTTTTCGGCTCTTTTGTAAAGTCAAAAAAAAATTTAAAGCTAATTTAATGTAGGCCATGTTTTAAAAAAGTAAAGTTTGGTTTAGGCTTAGGCTTAAGTCTTTCATAAAGTTTAGGCTATGATTTTTTTTTAAAGAATTTAGGCTATTTTTTTTAAGCTTTTTGTAAAATCATCTAATTAGGAAACAATCTTCCCGTTTATTACAAAGAATGCTACAGCGGCCTGATTGCAAATTTTAAACGCTCTGGCCTCTGGTACCACAGGTTTCAGGATCAACTTCTGGCGGTGCCATGTATGTTTGTGAGTGGCTCGGATTCCACATTAAACTGTAGGTCCCATTCTAATTAATTAATTAGAGTAAAATTTGCACAAAATGACCGTAGTGCGACATACCAAACTAATCAACGAACGCTATAATCTAGTAATTAATAATTCATTTTAAAAATGAAAGCGAGTTTGTTTCACTTTGAGTAATAGAGTCATTTTGGGAATTTATTTTTATCATCATAATCATCACCAGTGGCGCAACAGCCCCATGGCGGGCCAAGGCTGCCTGCCTGCTGACAGATTTCTAGACAGGAGATGTTTTTCTTTTAATGGGTGGGATTGCTAGCCGGACGCCCGACGCTCTACAGTCATATGACTGCGCCCTGAAGGTCGAGTGACTAGCGCTCTGCCACTCGGTATCACAGGTATAGGGTTCGAATCCCGGCGGTGACATGGATATTTGTAGTGGTTCGAATCCACTTTAAGCTGCAGGTCCCGTTCTAATATGACCGTAGGGCATCACAGAGCCCAATCAGACTTCTTCTCACCTTCTTCTCTTCGTGTAAAGGGCTACTCAGCTCTAGGTACAGTGATGTGGTGTGGTGTAGTAGTAGTAGTCATATTAGACTGGGACCTACAGTTTAATGGGGCTTCTGAACCACTAAAACATCCAATGGCACCGCCGGGACTGAAACCTGTAACCTGTGTCACCGAGCGCCAGAGCACTAGTCATTCGGTTATCACGCCCCGAATTTATTTTATTGTTGTATGTTGCTCGGTCAAGTATATGGATTTAAAAGTAACAAGTTTAATAGATGGGTGCGCAGAAGATCTACCTCCCGTGGTGCACCTGGTGACACTTTTTAGTGGCTAAAAGATCTGCAACTTGGCATTATTGCTAGATTAATGAACTCTGTTTTAGCATGTTTTGTTGCATTAATTTGTTGTTGTATGTTTTTTTTTTTTTTTTTTTTTTGGTTTTCTTTTTTTGCTGTAACTGTTCATAATCTGCCATTGAAATAAAAAAAAAAAAAAAAAAAGTTTCATAGATTATAGATACAAATATACCATTCTTTGTATAACTATTAAATTTCACTTAAAAGTATAAATGTCCTTCCACTTTAAAAATCTCCGGCGTTTCTGTATTGCTCCATCTGTGTTTCGGCAAACCTGGTGGCCAAGCTACTAGCGCTCTGGCTATTAGCTATTGGTGCCAAATGCTTCAGGTTCGAATCCTAGCAGTTGCATGGATGTTTTTGAGTGATTCGGAATCCACTTTAAACTGTAGGTCCCAGTGTGTTTGTGGGCACAAGTTGACAGTAGAGCGACACACCAAACCAACTGTGTATGGGGATTGAATTGCATTTTTCTAACTGATGTTCGGAGAAGATGTGGGTTTATGTGTTTGATCTGGTGTTTCTCATACGAAATTTGATATTAAAATTTTGGATTATTTACAAGCATATATACGAAAAAAAAAAAACCCGAGAAATTAATTTTATATTTTTCTATTACATAAAAAGGGGGCCTGATGGCCGAGTGGCTAGCGCTCTGGCGCTTGGCACCACAGGTATCGGGAACAAGAACATAAAATAGTTATTTTTTTCTGTTTTCCAAAAAATTAATTTTAAAATATTTCATTCCATCGAAATTAATCAATATTAAATTAAAAATTTATTTAAAATATATTTTACTAAAAATTTATTAATGAATGTTTAATGCTCTTATTCCCTCATTAAGAAGTGTTAAAACTTTAAAATAAATTTAAAAACATATTTAGGTCATTCAAATTCGCAATTGATTTTTCTTCATTTAGTGTTAAATATGCTTACATTCCCTCAAATCTACAACAATGCAAGATTGTATTCTATACTTTTGTGTTATTATTTCCAATACTATTTTTATTAATACTAAAAATTTTGAATGCAAGTCAAATTAAAGCAATTTTTATTTAAAAGCTGAATTTCCATGTACCGATTTTTGATATAGCATAAAATGAAGTTTTCATAATTTATATGGTTTTATTTTTGAATACTTAAGAATTAAAATTGTGAATTTTACGTACCATGTCTTTAATTACAGGGATTATAAATGAAAGAAAACCTTACAATTTTTTCGGGTTTTGGGAAGATTAAATAATTTAAATAGAAAATAAATCCGAGTATATTTTATTAGAAAAGGATTTTTAAATAAACTTTAGAAGCAGCTTTTGACTTACTCTCTGCCATGTAAAATATTTTATGACAAACATCAAATAAAATCTTAAGTGAATAAAACAAAAAGTTTATTATATTATCTTTAAAATACAGTTTTAAAAAATAGATTGAAAAAAAAAATGTGATAACGAAGACTAAATGTCCGTCCACAACAATTGAGCCTACGTAAATATAGACTGAGCTTCAAATTGAGTGTAAAGAAAAGAAAGTGGAAGAAGTTCTAATGTGTAAAAGAAAAGAATTACGAAATTAAATTTATTAAAAAAAAAAAAAAAAAAAACGAACAAATATGACACATGGAGAAAAAAACTACACTACAAAATTGAGTATACATCTTTATTAATTTCCATAAAAATAGCAAATTAATATTATTTAGTCGCATAACCTGGATCACAAATCGCAATCTTTTAAGCATGGATTCCATCAGCTTTTTTGTTGTTTCAACGGAAATTTTTGCCCACTCTTCTGTTCAGACCTTCTGCAGATCCTCTTTACTTGTACATCATGTTCATGACAAAATTTTTCCAACTCAGTTCATACTAAATTCTCTATAGTATTTAGTTCTGAGATTGGGGGGAGTATGTGGCTGCTGCTTACAGTGGTACAGCAAATACAACTTGATTATTTTCGACGTATGTCTTGGGTCATCGTCTTATTGGAAGACGGTGTTTGAGCCAAGTTATACTTTGTCGGCACTTTTTGTAAATTATTTACCTTCTTAGTTTGATCTATCCTAATTTGAGAATCTTTTTTATTTTACTAATATTTTATTTTGATCATGATTAAAGTTTTGCTTTAATCTTTCTATCCTGAGTTTGGTACTCATCCTTAATTTTCTTCTTTCATTTCCATGTGTGCGATAATCCTTTGGAATAAATGTATTTTACTCTCAATGTGGTACAGAGGTGCGGAGATCTTTTCTCCTGGAACACTACAAAAACAATACCTTTGCCTTTGTCAAGATAAACCTTTCTATCCAGAATATCATCAATGAGAAGTTCTACTCCTCCTGCTGCCATACAGATCTGAACCAGGGCGGATCCACTTCCATACCTAACCGTCTTTAAGGGTGTTCCTAGGATCTAGCTCTTTTCCCAATTCCCTCCACACTTTATATCGTCCGTCGCTGCCGTACGGATTGTTTTGTTCTCTGATGAGAGCAAATTCAAAATTCCAGAATGATTCAAGTTTTGAAATAGGATTTTTTACAAAAGACTATGAAGGGCTTTCTTATAGGAGTACGACTGTGAAATCCTGCATTATGAAGAACTCGCCTTACAGTTTCAGCAGAAACGCTTCTTCCAATTGCTGAGGACATCAACGATGAAAATAGTAGGGTACTTATTTTGGATTTTTGTTAACTGAACGTATAATCTTTCTCTTTGGAGTGGAGCCTGATCGACGAGTGATTAGCGCTTTGGCTCGGTACCATAGGTTTCAGGCTCGAGTTTTTCTCCTCGGGCGGGCGGACCTGGGTTCGAATCTAAGGGCGACATTGTTGTAGTCATTTCTTTCAGAAAGTAGGCGATTCAATGGCGATTTTGAAAGTATGAGTAAAACGCGGCTTTCATTGGTATTCTGCTGTCTGGTGGCCAATTGGCTGGCGCTCTGGCCTTTGGTATCCCATGCTTCATGTTCGAATCCTGGCGGTGCCATGGATGTTTGTAGCGGTTCGTAATCCACTTTAAACTGTAGGTCCCGGACTGTTTTGTATAAAATGTGCACAAGATGACCGTAGAGCGACAAACCAATCCTCTTTGCTGTTGAGCTTAAAATTTCCTAACGCCTTCTCCCTGGAATATCGGCCACAGATCTAGATTTCCAATATTATTTAAAGATTTTGAATGCAAGTCTAGTTAAATTAATTAAATTTTTTATTTAAAAACTGAATTTCAATGTATTGATCTTTATATAAAATAAAATTATAAGGTTTTATTTTTGAATACATAAAAATTAAAATTGGGAATTTTATGCACCATGTCTTTAATTAGAGGGATTATAAATGAAAGAAAACTTCCGGACGATGGTGAAGATTGAATTAACTGAAATAGAAAAGAAATTTGAATTTATTTTATTAGAAAAGAATTTTTAAAAACACTTCAGATTCAATTTTTGATTTGTCATCTGCTATGCACAATATTTTATTACAATCATGAGATAAAATCTAAAATGAATAAAACAGAGTTAATTAAATGATCTTTAAAATAGATTTAAAAAACATTGCGAGGACTAGGATTAAACGTCAGTCTAGAACAATTTAGTTTGAGTAAAATATAGAATGAGCCTCGAAATTCAGTATACACCAAGATGTAACGTATGTTTTTACCTAACGAACTAAATTTTGCTGTAAGAAAATCGTGTTTTTTACTGTTAATACTGTTTATCCTCTTGTTTTAATGTGTAAAGAAAAGAATTACGAAATTGAATTTATTAAAAAAAAAAACATTGAACAAATATGACACATCACAAAAACTACACCACAAATTTGAGTATACACCTTTATTAATTTCCATAAAAACAGCAAATTAATATTTAGTTGCATATCCTTTTTGCCTGGATCACAAATCGCAATCTTTTAGGCATGGATTCCACCAGTTTTTTTGTTGTTTCAAATGAAACTTTTTGCTCACTCTTCTCTTAAGACCTTCTTTAGATCCTCTTTACTTTGCCACATGTTGTTCATGGACAGATTGTTCCATCTGAACCCATAAACTTTCTAACCCATAAAGTTTTAAATTAATAAATATTTATTTACACATTAAAGTGTTAAAATTGAAATCTAAATTTTTTTTTTTTTTAGATAATTGTAAAAATTTAGATTTCAAGGATTTAAATCTAGTTTTATGTTTATTTTGTATTAGTTCTGATGTGTTTTACCGGAATCCAAAGATTAAAATGTTCTTTCTTCAGATGTATTTTGTTCTAAATTATAATTAAGGTCATAGACAAATGCCCTTTACAAAAACCTGAATTTAAGGGGATTTTTGAAGTAATATATTTACTGGCAATATATTTAAAACGAGTTGTTTTTAATAACTTTCAGAGGCATAGTCAAATGTGATTTATATTGAAAATACGTTTTGAAGATTCAAGCTTTTTCGATTCATTAAAAATATTTAAATTCATTAAAATTAATCCATTAATTTTCTTTTAAGGATGTTTTAAAAGATTTTAAAATAAATATTTGTACTACTTTCATTTCAATATCATCGACGAAATTTTTTTTTACATAAAAATGACAAGAAAATCAATTCCAAAAATACGTAAAAACAACGATCTTTATTTAAATATAAACAATAAGGTACAAAAATTGTACATTCAATATAGTATAAATAATGTGAATATGATCTCAAGATAAATTAATTCCTAAAATAAAATGTGTGTATAGTTATTTAATTATGTTACAATAATCTACATACATAAAAATCTAAAATTGTTCAGTACAGTCTAAAATTATAAAACATTGAAGGCTTACTTATTATTTTGTCGAAAGAGAAATCATTTCGCAATATTTTAGACAAATGCATAATATAATAAAAAGTATTAATTATTTGCTTATAACAGATACTAGAATCTTTAACAACAAAAAATGAGATATTTAGATTACGTTTTTTAATGCATCTTCACAAAATATACTTAATAATTCCGCAATTTCTTCACAATGTGCAGTAAAAATAATTTCAGGTGTATCATTTACAAGTGCCAATTTTGTTTACCTGTAAATATACAAAAAGTAAGTTTTAAAACATACATTAATTAGACATAATTTTAATAAACAAAAATTACTGGACTAAAGTATTAAATCTTTAGTTATAAACATACATTAATCAAACATAATTTAAATAAAACACATAAATCATTAATTAAAAATTACCGGACTAAAGCATCAAATCCTCCGTTATACAACTGTGCCCAAAAAGTAAGAAAAATTTTTTAAATTTTCAAAACTGTTTATTAACAACTTTTTTTTTTTCCAATCCTCAATGCATGCTAAAAGTCATCGGCTGGGATCGCGGCGATTCATGTTGAATCTCTTCAATCGACTCAAAACGGTTCCTCTTGTGTGGTCTTTTAAGTTTAGGGAATAGCCAGAAGTCGCACTGTGTGAATACGGTGGTTCTGAAAAGATATGGATTTCATTTTTGGCGAAACCGTCACGAAGAATCAACGCAGTGAGAGCTGGCGCCTTCAGTGTTCTTGGTACCAATAGAGATTTAACGCGTTGGAATTGACTGATCATTTCCAAATTCCAAAATCATCACCAAGGTCTCTAATTGTAAATATACGGTTTGCAAGCTCCAAATCTTTGATTTTTGGACTTGGGCTTCGTCGGTGGAGGTGGATGGTCGACCAGAGGGCTCTTCGTCTTCAACGCGTTTTCTGCCTTCTTTGAACCGTTTATACCACTTGTAAACATTTCTTTCCTATATAGGAATGCTCACCGAATTCCTTTCGCAACATTTTGTACTGTTCCGCAAAAAAATTGAATGTAAGTTATTTACTCAATGAATTTAGACATTTCAAGCATCGCTCAGTCAACATCGTAAGCATCAGTTTTAACATCTCACAAAGCCAAGCATAACTCCAACACTAATGAATATTTCGACGTAAAAGTTCACATAGATATCAAGGACAGTGTCAGCAACCTAAAAGAAATAAAATTGAGATTCTATAAAACCAGGGAATTTTAAATTGAAAATTGGCCTTACTTGTTGGACATGTTTCATTCAAACATACATTAAATAAATAAAAATTAATTTTTAATAAAAAATTACCCAACTACAGCATCAAAGACTCCATTTGGGAACACGGATTTTGCAACGGAAACGACTTCGAGAAATGCCAACATCGGAGCTTCTTCCAGGCCAAGTTGATAAAAGAAATTTGCAGCACTTAATACGAAGTGGCTGTAGAAAAAAAATGCGTTTTTATCGTAAGGGTACATCCTGGCCAGATCTCTGAAAGGTCGCACGCAATTTCGGAATGTCGCTTCGTCTGTTGACCAATATTTGGGACACAATTCTAGCTTTAATTCCCAAGCAAATATTTCGCAATACAAATTATTTGCAATGCTGTTTGCATATTTTCTACAAAATTCTCGGTATCGTTCGTCATTAGTAAATTTTCTTGGCCAGAGGATATCATATTCCGTTAAAATTAGCATAGTTGTGTTGTCTGCTAAAATCAACAAATCTTCAGGAAAAGTCCTCGTATTTATTTCATAGTCCACTTCAATCTCCATTTTATCACTTGCGAATAAAAAACACCACCAGCGTATCAAGCTTGCTTCAGGTAGTAAAACTTGAAAATAATATTTTCTGCCAGTTACCTCTTTAAACTCTATTGTAATGTGTTTTTTGAAATCCCAACTTAAAAATTATAGTTCGTCTTCGTACAGTTTACCCTAAGGTGATTGCAATTATGAAATCGATACAGTTTCACCATAATATCGATATCAATATTAATTACAAAAATAGCCGAAAAAATGTTAATTTATTTTTACGTCAAGTCATGCAATTAAAATGTAATAAGTGATTTTTGACATCGCATGATAATTAAAATGTATAGTTCGGCTTTATACAGTTTACCCTAAAGTGATTATAATTATGAAATCGATATCGTTTTAGCAAAATATTGATATCAGTATTAATTACAAAAAGAGCCGAAAAAAAGCTTTATTTATTCTTACGTAAAATCATCAAATTAGGTCTTCCCTATACTTCAAAGCCTTCTACAATCTAATGATTAGTAATTCGTTTCTAAAATGAAAGCGATTTTGCTAGCGAGCTAAAATTTATTTTTATCATCATGGGTTTGTTGGCCGAGTGGCACTCGGTAGCACAGTTTTCGGGTTTCAGTCACGCCGACGCCATAGATGTTTGTAGTGATTCGGAATCCCTTTAAGGCGTAGGTCGCAGTCTAATAGGATCGCAGAGCGTTCCGGAGGCATTGTTACTTCGCGTCCGTAGCTTATCTTCAAGCTGCACACACCTCCTAAATAAGTGCTAAGTGAGTAGCGTCGATGCAGCGCTTGCCTTATGGCATCAACTGTAAGTGTTTGCCAGCTGCATTAGAAAAAAGATTATCATCATATTTATAGGAAGAATAAATCTTAAGATTTTTTTCTACCGGTTGAAATGAAAAATATCTTTTTCAAATAAACTACCACAATAATTATTGCCGAGTGCTCTGGCGCTAGGTACCTCAGATTTCGGGTTCTCTTCCCGGCGGTGCCATGTTTGCAGTGGTTCGGAATTAACTTTAAACCGTAGGCCCCGGTCTAATAGTATCCGTAGAGCGTTGTGGTGGTAATCTGCAAGCTACACGTGTCTCCTGTGGAGTGCTAAATGAGTAATTAGCTTATGGCATAAAGATTAACGTCTTTATTGCCATTTGCATTAGAACAATACGATTTATGTTTTCATTTGGTTTGGTTGTTCTCCTTAATGTCATTTCTTTACACACGATGGTTAATTACGACGGGACATATTGTTAAAAGTAGAATCCGAATAACTAACAAACATCCATGCCATAATCAGGATTCGAACCTGAAAACTGAAGAGTTCATACGAAGGCACTTATAAATTCAACTCTAACTATTGAATTGGTTTGTCGCTCTTAAGTTTAAGATGAAGAATCTGAAGTTTTTTTAATCTGCGAGTTGAAAGGAGAAGTATCTTTTTCCAATAAACTGCCACAACAATTTATTTATATTTTTGTTTTTTGAGGAAAATTTCTTAATATGAGCGCATTTCTTATAACATAAAACACATACTCATAACTTAAACTTATAATTCTCAGTAACTTATACTGAGAAATTTAGCTTTTCATTAAATCTCAATATTTTAATTTAAGTATTAAATTTTCTATGCAGCTTTTTAATTTAATGATTATTTTCCTTTAAATTATTAAATTAATCCTTTTAATTATTAAATTAATCCTTTTAATTATTAAATTAGTTCCAAACATCGTAATGAACTTTTTAAAATACTCTAAAACTGCAATAAAATACTCTCGAGATGAAGAAATGTGAATTTGTTGTTGAATTACGCATTTACTTCATTGTCAAGTTTTATTATTTTAATGTGTTACTGAAAAGATAGCAAAACTTACAAAATATCTATGCATTTGTCTTACAAAATATCTATGCATTTGTGTAAGTATATATGGAAAAATTTGTGGAATATTATATTTTTCCCCTGTGTTGAAAATACAGTACTGAGAACAAAAATTAATTTTTAGTAAACAGAAAAAAAAAGTTTTTTAAAAAATAATTCAATCCATCGATAACGAAACAATAAATTTTTAAAATATTTAATGCTCATATTTCCTCTTTATAATAAATTTACAAAAAACTTTGGGTTATTCAAATTTGTAATTGATTTTTCGAATCTCAACTAGTTTGTTATTTTTTCCAATACTATTTTATTAATTAGCACTCTGGCGGTCGGTATCACAAATTTCTGGTTCGAGTTCCGGCTGTCATGGATGTTTGTAATGGTTCGGAATCCACTTTAAACAGTAGGTGATGGTCAAATATGCACACAATTAGGCAGACGGCCTTGGTCCACCATAGGTGCTGTTGCGTTGTTGAGGATGAAGATTTTATTAATACTAAAAATTTAAAATGCAAGTCAAATTAAAGCAATTTTTATTTAAAAGCTGAATATTCCTGAATTGATCTTTAATCTAATATAAAATAAATTTTTCATAATTTAAAAGGCTTTATTTTTGTTTTGTTTTTTAATTTTCAGAATTTTTATGTATTAATTTTTAATTTTCAGAATTTCAATTGTTTTATTTTTGTTTTCAGAATTTCAATGGTTTTATTTTTTTTTAATTTTCAGAATTAATGTGGCTTTATTTTTTTTTTTTTTAATTTTCAGAATTTATATGGCTTTATTTTTGATTTTTTAATTTTCAGAATTTATATGGCTTTATTTTTGATTTTTTAATTTTCAGAATTTACATGGCTTTATTTTTTTAATTATAAATTAAGAAAAAAAAATTGTGAATTTTATGTAGCATGTTGTTAATTAGAGGGATTATAAATGAAAGAAAACCTTAAAATTTTAAGGTTGCTGGTGACGATTGAATTAACTGAAACAGAAAAGAAATCCGAGTATATTTTACGAGAAAAGAATTTTTAAATAAACTTCAGATGCAGCTTTTGACTTGTGTTCTGCCATATGCAATACTTTATAACAGATAAAATCTAAAGAGAATAAAACAAAAAGTCTATTATATCATCATCTTTAAAATACAACTTTAAAATAGATTGGAAAAAAAAAAAAATTTGCGATGACTAAGACTAAACATCAGTCTAGAACAATTCAGCCTGCGTAAATATAGAGTGAGCCTCAAAATTGAGTATATTCTTAAATATGTAATGCATTTTTTTACATAACGAACTAAATTTTGCTATAAGAAAATCGCGTTTTTACTGTTAATACTGTTTGTCCTCTTATGTGTTAGGAAAAGTGTTAGAATAATTATGATAATTATGTGTTAGAATAAATATGACACATGGAAAAAAAAAACCTACACCACAAAATTGAGTATACACCTTTATTAATTTCCATAAAAATAACAAATTACTATTTAGTCGCATATCCTTTTGCTGGATCAAAAATCGCAATTTTTTAGGCATGAATTCCACCAGCTTTTTTTTGGTTTCAACTGAAATTTTTGCAAACTTTTGTCTTGAGACTTCCGTTAGATCCTCTTTAGTTGTCACATCATGTTCATGAACAGAATTTTCCAACCGAGCCCATAAATTTTCTATAACATTTAGGTCTGAAGATTGGTACAGCAAATACAACTTGACTATTTTCAACGTATGTTTTGGGTCAACATCTTGCCGGATGAAGTTTGACGCAAGTTCTACTTTGTCGGCACTCGTTCTGTAAATTATTCTTTAGGATGTCAATATACATCATTCTATCCATAATGCCATCCATGAAGACAAATTTTCCAACTCCTGCCTTACAGCCTCAAACGTGGACGGATCCACCTGCATACTTAACGATCTTAACGGTATTCCAAGGATCTAGTTCTTTCTCAACTTCCCTCCATACTTTATACCTTCCGTCGTTCACGTACAGATTGAATTACTCTCATCGGATAACAAAACAGTGTTCCAGAATGATTCCGGTTTTAAAATATAATTTTTTGCAAAATAAAGTCTTTTTTTTTTATTGACGTAGCTACTGAAAAGCTTTCTTGTCGGAGTGCGACCGTGAAATCCTGCATTATGAAGGATACGTCTGACAGTCTCAGCTGAAACACTTCTTCCAATTTCTGAGGACATCGACGCTGCAAGTTTTAGGGTGCTTACTTCGGATTTTTCTTTCATGATCGTATAATCTTCCTGTTTGCTGTCTATGGATGTTTGCAGTGGTTCGGAATCCAGTTTAAACTGTAGGTCCTGGTCTGTTTAGTCCACGTGTGCATAAGATGACGGTAGAGCGACAGAACAAACCAAATCCTCTTTGTTGTAGTGCTTAAAATTTCCTTATGGCCTATTCCTGGAATATTGGTCCCAGATCTTGATTTCCAACACTTCTGAATTATTTTTTTAATACAACCATGACTTTTTCCCATTAAACATGCAGTTTCTTAAAGAGATTTGCCATCTTTTGACCATTTGATGACTCAGTAACGTTCCTTTTCAGAAGTTTCCCTCCTAGAGCTCATTACTAGATTTTAAGATTGAAGAACAATAAGTGCATGCATAAAAATTGCATTCATTATTACGTTTATATTCTTCATGCTCAACTGTAATAATACTTTAAAGAATTTTTTTAAAAAGTGGTAAGAAACTTACGAATTCCTTAAGCGTATAGTCCATTTTGTGACATCGTTTTTTGGCGAAGTTTCACATCCATTTCTTTTATGAAAAATAAAAGATTAATTTTTTTGTTTACATAATGGGAGAGACAGGGCAAGAGTATCAACATTGGAAACTTCGCTTATTTCGAAATAAAGTTAACTTGCTATTTATAAAATATTTCAAAATTTCGAAGTGAATACTCAATTTCGGAACTCATAGTATTTACTTCACATTACAATTTATTGCAGTTAAAACACATAACATGTTCATGTCAAAAATCTCAAGGATAATATTAGACTTAAAAATCTTTAAAGACCATTTAGCACGTACACGAATAATAAAATATTTAATAAAATATATTAATTTCACTTAATCAATATTCATCATATCGTAGTAAAACAGATTAAATTTGCAAAAGGAGCTAAACCAAAAAACTTTAGTTTTAAAATATAATCATCCAAGATTCTTTTAATATGCATTTTATCTGCAAAATAATGTTCTTTGAGATTTTGAAAGCATATTAAACTTACTGGACCAGTACATTATTCGTGAAAATCTGCAAATAACAATGCAAGTCATTAAGTTGTCCTGATCACAACTTTTATTAGTTTTAAACAGAATAAAGTTTCGTTGTTCAGATTCATTATAAAATGGCTTCTTCAAGCTACAATAAATGTTCTCACATTTCGCAAGCAAATCCACCATCCGGGTACATAAGATTTGCAATGCATATAATCTCTGAAAATGCTAGAACAGGAGCTTTTTTTAAGCCACGATGATAAAAAGACACTGCAGCATACAGTACAAGGTAACTTAACTGAATAAGCAAAACATCATTGGGAGGAGAGGATTTTGCTTTATGTCTTAAAGGATGCACAAATTTTAAAAACGCATCTTCACTTATTGTCCACAATAAAGGATCATTTTCCAATGTCAAATGCCAAACGGATTCTTGTTCAGAAAGTTTGCTTAAAATTGTGTCTTTATATTTCTTACAGAAATTTTGGTAGTTCCCGTCCTTGTTAAAAACTTTTTTCCATGGAATTCCTGTAGCGGACGTCATAAGAGAAGTGATATTATCTGCAAAACATAATATGCCTTCGGAATATGTATTGAAGTCACTTGAATAACATTTTGTAGTATCCATTTTTTACACACTAAAAAAATTGATTCTGTAGTTGATATTCTTTTTGGATCACGTAAAACAGCTTATAAATGATTTAATTTTTCTTTAACTTCAGAATAATTATTTACCATTAAATCAAATGAAGATATTGTCATCTGACAGGATTATTGGCAAGACTGCGCTTTATAGAATTTATTATCACTATTTTCATTCGATTGTGATTACGTTTGCAATATTGCTGCAGAAAAGTATCGATATAAATATTTTTTTCTAAATCAATGGAACCAAGATCAGCTATAACTTCTCACAAAAATGCATAAAATCAATGTAGAATTTTTTAAGGGATTTTTGTGATTTTCTTCTGTAAACTTCATAAAACTGAACAACCAAATAATTGAAATTATTTAAATTTTATGGTAATTGAATATCATATGTTACCAAAATTAACAAATTTTTCCGTTTGACTTGACTTGACTTTCAGATTTTATGCTAACGTTAGCTACATTATCTCAATTTACCCAATTACTCTTCAGAAAAATCAGAAAAATCCCAGATGAATATTTTTTTTGAGTGAAAAAATTACTGCAAGAAGTTGAATGTTTAGTTGGAGTTTTGGATTTATTAATAGCTAAAATGATTTTATTTTTTCCAATTTTCCTTTTTATATTGTTCAAAAACATTCTTAATTAAACGGTACAGAAGTTGGATGGTTTGGAAGGGTAAATCATCAAGATGAAAAGTAATGTTATCATTTTTATCAATGGGATAACAGCCTAAATGGCTTAGTGGTTAGCGCTCTGGCGCTCGGTACCATAGGTTTACCACAATAATATTAATAAAATTTCAATGAATTATTTAATTCGTCCTTCTATAACGGTTAATCCAATTAATGTAAATAAAATTATTGGATATGTTGGCACTTGATAAATATTAAATAACGTTGTTGGAGTGTGAAGATGAAAAAGTTTTTTGTCAAATCTGTTAAGATAAATCGATACTTTTAATAATATTCAAGATTTTTCCCTAAAGCATTCCAAAAGTGGAAGTTCGTTTGCCGAAAATATTCCTTAAATAATAACCTGATAACTGCAGGATTAGTGACGAATTGCGATCAAAATTATGCATACTGAAAGCAGGTTCAATAAAGAAGCCCAGCGGTTAAGACGAGGATTTTGATGCTTGATTTCAGAAAGTGCTCTAATCAATATTTTAATGAAAAGTAAAACTGTTTTTAAAGCAATGTAATATTTGTTATAAAAAGATTCACTCAACGATTTAATAAGTTCATGATGGGGATTTAGGCTTCTGAACTGGGGGAAGCAATGTTTGAAACCCAACAAGTAAAACGGATCTGAAAGTTACTCGACGTATGAGAGGATTGTAAGTTTGTAGTTAGAAAATCCTTTGTTTGGTCTGGATTTCACATCGCACACAAATGAGCATCCCAGAATTTTACTTCGAATAGATATAACAAAATTAGTATAAGTATTACAAAATCTCTATGATGAAAATTAAGTAACGCTGAAAGTACTGCATACATGCTGTTTGAGTGATGAATGATCTCTGGCAACTGGCGTACCGATTACAGAGTACCGATGGGGATATACCTCTTAACCTCCTCATCTTAATTCATACATAAAATTTTCGATTTTTAATTGACTGCTTAATTTTAGTATATGGTAAAAATAAAGTTTTGAAAAATTTAAAAAATGGTACTGTACAAATTAAAAGATACTAAAAATAAATAAAAGTAAGATAAAAATTAAAAAGTTAAAAGAATTTAAATTAAAATTCGGTACAATTAGGGAACCGTTGTCAATGCCATAAAAATATTGTATAGGACTTAAAAGTGCAAAAATTTGACTCAAAAAATGCTTGACCTTTAATAGCAACAACAAAAAACATTTCCTAAAATTTTTATAAAAAATTAGCTTAAAAATCGCTTAAGTTTTATCAGTTTTCAGGGTTAATTGAATTTTTAGTTCTTTTTAGTTTTAATTAATTTATTAATTTCATTTGTATCTGACATTGTACCAATGAGCTGTATATTACAATGCGTTATCATGGCATTAAAATTAATTCTGTATTTCTTGAAAAACATTTTATATTTAGGAAAGTTAAATAAAAAAAAAACAGCATAGTCGTTAAACGAAATTCCTTCCTTTATTACTAAAGTTACACAACGCACAGGCAGTAAAGCGGTTTTATTTTTCGACAGGATTTCGCAGCTCTGTAGTATCTTTGAAACAGAGCACCAAATCTTCCACTTAACTGCGGAATTGTTTTGCTGGAACACATGGGCCGGCCTGGTGGCCATAAACCATTTTTTTTATCACTGCTCTGTCTTTAATCTTGGCTTTAACGTTTAATTTTACGTTTAATTTCTTCTTCTTTTGCAATGCCTACAAGAGGGAAAGTAGGGTTTAAGATAGTTATTAGGAAAAATCCATTGATTTTAAGAAAAACAAAAGTGCTGGCAAAATGTCCTTTTTAAAATTGTATTGACATCAGAGAGCGTCTTGTTGTTGCTAAAATGTAAAAAAATTATTTTTTAATTTAAAACTGATAGATTTTGCATGGAATTTATTTCAGTTGTTGCTGAACGAGACTATTTTATTGTTCTAATATAGCTCGCAAACATTTAGACACTTGTCTTTGGTGCCTTAAGGCAAGCGCCGCACCGACGTTACTCACTTAGCACTATTCAAGAGGTGCGTGTAGATTGAAGATAAGTTACGGACGCGGAGTTACCATACCTCTGCAACACTCTACGATCCTATTAGATCATGAGCTAGGGTTTAATGTGGATCTGGGACCATTACAAACATCCATGACACCGCCGGGACTCTAACCGAAAACCTGTAGTACGAACATAAGAGCGCTAGCTACTCGGCCACTCAGGCCGTATATCTGAGACTAATATTTTATATTTAGCTCATTATTAAATATTGTTTTTGCAAACTGATCGATTTTTATGAAAAGCCTAATAAAAGATTGATTTGTATGACAATAAATGCAGTACTATTATACTATATTATTACATTTATATTATAAAACTCATCTATTATTAATCGTAATGAATCTTAAAATGTTAATTAACAATGTCGGTTGGATTTGCTTTTATTTCGCAAAGTAAACCTTATTAAATTTTTTTAATTGCCTACGTATTTGAAACTGTGCAGAATTTCCTAGATTCCCTGGAAGAATGACTTACAAAATGGCGAATTGCCATCGATGTTTCAAAACTCAAGCAGTACTATTTAGTAAAGGAAACGGCAGTGAAACCGTAAATAATCTCTATCTTTTCGAGGAATCAATAGCCCGGTCAAAGCATGTTAAATATCTTGGTTGAATATTTGATAAAAAAAATAATCTTCCGTGAACATATGAATAATATAAAAGAAAAATGTTGGAAAAAATTTTACCTCTAAATCAATCTTATCAAAAGAAATAGCAAATTCGTCCTTTCAAATAAAATATTACTATTCAAGCAAGTATTAAGACCCATCCTTACTTACCCAGCCCCAGTTTGGGGTATGACAGGCTAAATGAACAAAAATCAAGTTCAAATATTTCAAAATAAATTACTTCGCATTACCACTGGTGCTTCCTGTATGTATCCCCCTTGTATGTCACTCTACCATTCACAACAACCTTAATATTGAAACCAATAGACACCCATATTACGAAACTTTCTGGAAAATTATTTTGCAATATAGCTAATCACGATAACCTGATCATTAAAACTGAAACCCTTTTCACTCAGTGTAATGGTAGATACAACTATCCCTACGCAATTTCAAAATGGAATCGGAATTTAAAACCAACTGAAAAAGGCTTTTTAGTTGCAATACTCATTTGACCTTTTTTTATTTCATTCGCTTGTTCCTCTTCCCAGCTTAATTAAAAAAAAAACCTTTTAATTTTTTTCTAAGGCAATAATCTTCATTATTGTTATATATCTATATATATACCCTTTTACCTTTCTCCATGAGAAGCATTTTCTCTGATTTATGTTATGTCATGTTTTTATATCAAACTTTTTTTATTCCATTTCATGTCGAGCAGATGATCGCTTCACGATCTATTACTGTTCTAAACTATCCAACTTAATAGTTATGAAATTTTTCATAGATTGTAATTTCATGATTTCACAAAACATTGAATTAGAGAAAGTATGACAACATAACATGAAATCCTACTCATTTCAGTTCATAAAAAACAAATCTGTTGCATCAGAATATGGTATTCAAATTAGAGTTTTTATCATTTAGTATCATTTGACGCAGGTTTTAAGAGTATCTGCAGTTTCTACAATTAGAAATTGCGTAATGAAATATCGAGAAAGATTTATTCAGGAGCACTTGAGGAATTTTGATTCGGCCTATGCGTGTCAGTCCTATGAAGTAAGTCGTTTGAAAATGTGCCTTTCTCTCAGTTATAAACTGTGAAATGCATTTACAAAAAACATAATAACCTCTAGAACAGGGATGGGCAAACCCTTTCGGTCACGGGCCAAAAATAAAAAAAAAATAAAAATAAATAAAAGTTTAGCGGGCCAAGATAAATTTGTCTAAAATTTAAAAAAAATATACAAGTATTACAATTTAAATATGTTAATGAGATGAGTGAAATTGCGATTTCATTTTTAAAAGTTCCTTATATTGAGGTTCGAAGTGAGATGCACTGATTCTAAGGAACGAGGCTAAATGCTCATCCGTGAGTCTACTACTTCTGAAATAATCCTTTTATGGTTCAAAGTTGAAAGCACTTATTTACATATATAAGATGAAGCAAACATAGCACTGATTTTTATTAAATTTTAAATTTACTTTCGGTAACGATTTGTAAAACCCTAACTTTTGCATATTTAGAAACAACTGCTTGAGATGATTGTTAGATTGCAATTCAATGAATTCAACCTGCAAATCTGACCTCACTGCTTCACAATTTACGTTGAAAGGCATGGTAAAAATATCCAAATAGAGGAAGTAAAAAAACATCAGTCGTTTGAAAAAAAAAGGAAGAAAAAAAAATTTAGTCAAAGTAGAAAAAGCGAGGGATACATAATATATAAATATACATTTCTTTTAATTTGCCTCGAACCGGCAAATTAAAATTCTATCCGTGGGCCGGATGGAATCTTCCGGTGGGCCGGAATTAGACCGCGGCCCGTAGTTTGCCATTCCCTGCAGAAAGTACAAATGGAGTTTTAATTGGCTGAAATGACATTTATATGCAGACAACTGCAAGGAGGCATATCAATCTAGCTTTGATTTTTCTTCTTATAACAGCCGCTGGGCAGCTGGCATCCTGATCCACGAAGAAGCGATGAATATAAGACGTTCGGTGTTGTGTTTATCTCTAAGTAATGCCACCGAAATGGCATTCTCACTAGATGTGGCTGTTCATATTTTTTTTTTTTTTGAACAAGCACATTGGGGAGAATTTTTGGTCTCTTGATTTGTCATTGCATACATTAGTGAATTATGACGTCATCTGTATAAAATTGAAAAGATAATTACCTTCAATTTTACTTGATTGGATTAACTTTTAAACTAATCTAATACATTTAACGCTGCTTGATGGCCGAGCGGTTACATCTCTGGTGCTCGGTACCACAGGTTTCGGGTGTGAATCCATGCTGGTTTGTAGTGGTTCGGAATCCATTTTAAACCCGTAGGTCCCTGTCTCATATGACAGAGCCCAATCAGACTACTCACCGATATCCTTCCCAAACTGTGAAGGGGAAACTCAGCTCTAGGCACAGTGATGTGGTGTGGTGTGGTGAGATGTAGTAGTAGTAGTGGTTCGGAATCCACATTAAACTGTAGGTCTCGGTCTAATTAGCCTAAAGTGTGCAATAAATGACCGTAGAAGGACAAACCAAACCAATCATTATTAAACGCAAATGAGATCAGTATATCTCTTTCATAGGATAACTGACGAATTTCCCGTGTCTGGATTGTTCACTGCATACATTAGTGAATTATGAGGTCCTAGATATAAAATTAAAAAGATAATTACCTTCAATTTACTCGATTGGATGAACTTTTAAAGTAATCTAATACACTTAACGCTGCAATGCAAAGTTTAAGGAAATGAAATATCACGATAAAAATGCTACAGTAAAAACAGTCCTGACAAAATTGAAGGAGCTTTCACTTAATACAAGAGACTCGTATTGCTTCATTAAAATTCTATGCATTAAGTAGCTGAGATCCATCTTTGCCTCGGATTATAGCAAAAAAAGTAACCAAAAAAGGAAAATCTGGATTGATTCCTTCAGGCCCAAATGACAGTTCTTTATTTAGTTAGAAAGAGCTTTGTTTCTGACAAAAAGCATAAAATAAAAATAAAAAATACTGATTTAATTATAACCTCGGGCGTAACTATGCAATGGAGGACCGAAATGGTAGCTTATTATGTTTTAGTATATGGTGTCAAAAAGATAAATCACCGATCAAGAGATTTCGTCTTAGTGAAGGAAATAATAGAAGATTCTTATAATGCGAACAGCGAACCGTTTTTTACTACTTCATTTGAGAAATAACTATCCTTTAAATCTATAAAAGGTTTTTCTTTTAGTCGAGATAAAAGAGCCAAAATGATTCTTAATTTCTCAATGCATTCTCTGATAATGGCAGTAATCCTTTTTATTTTTGTTATTTTATCTAAATAAAGTCTGTACTTTATATCATGATGAATATTATTAGCATTATCATTATGGAATACGATTCATATTTAAAATCGTATGAAAAGCAAAATAGGACCAAAAATATCTAAATTTGGATATGATTTATAGGAAATGTCATAAACGCTCATTTATATTTTACAAAAAGAACATTGAAGAATTTGGTATTATTCAACATTTCAGTCAAATATTTTTTTTTTTTTTTTTTCTAATTCAGCTGGATAACATTTAGACAGTTGTCTTGGATGCCTTAAGGCAAGCCCACCGACGTTGCTCACTTAGCACTACCCAAGAGGTGCGTGTAGCTTGAAGATAAGCTACGAACGCTGAGTATCAATACACACGGAAAGCTGTACAATCTTATTAGACCGGGAGATACGGTTTAAAATGGATTGCGTACCACTTCAAACATCCATGGCCCCGCCGGGACTCGAACACGAAGCCTGTGGTACCGAGCGCCATATTGCTAGACACTCTGTCATTCAGGCCCCTTTCTCTAGAAAGTAAAAAATTATTTTTCAATTTAAAACTGACAGATTTTGCACGGAGTTTATTTGCGTTGTTGCTGAATGGTAGTAAATGCATATCAGAGACTAATGTTTCATATTTACCTCATTGTTAAATATTTTTTTGCAAACTGATACATTTTTATGAAAAGCTTCATTAAAAAGATTTTGTATTACGATAAATGCAATAATATTATACTACATTATTGCATACTTATCAAATTTATAATTTAAAAATCATCGCTTATTAATTGTATTGATTTTCCTATATGTACCAGAGAATGTTAATTAACAAAGTATGGATTACAATAAACACTGCAAAGCTTCATTAAATTCTAATGAATAGAAATGGTATGGAACTTTCCTATTTTTCCTTAATTTTTTTGAAATTACGATTTACAGTTTTTATTAATGTAAATCCAGAATATTTGATGCTATAAATATATACGCATAAATTTGTGTATATATTCGCACCATATATTAGCATTTGTCCACCTTGGAACGCATTCAAAATGTGTTAATCAGTATCAACGATGATACAATCATTTAAAATATTTTTTTCTAATGCAGTTGGCAAACACTTAGACAGCTTAGTCTTAGATGCCTTAAGGCAAGCGTTGCACAGACGTTACTCAATTTGCATGACCCAGGGGCGCGTGTAACTTGAAGATAAGTCATGGACGCGGAATAACAATGCCCCCGCAACGCTCTACGATCCTATTAGTCCGGGACCTAAGGTTTAAAGTGGATTCCGAACCACTACAAACATCCATGATACCACCGGGACTCGAATATGAAACCTGTGGTACCGAGCGCCAAAGCGCTAGTTACTCGGCTATTCAGGCCCATCATTTAAAATATATGTGTATAAATTCGGCTCTTATTGATTGGTGCCCACATTGCATCACATTCAAAGTACATGGTGATTATAATTAAAGTTCCACTTTCAAAATGCTGCAAAAAAGGAATCACTCGTCGCAAAGAGTTCAAACTTCAACTGAAGTTACTTGAAGAAGGAGAAACGGGATGGCATCAAAACAAAAGTTCCCAAAAATGTTTCGCTGAGTTTTCCCATTCAATTGGGTATGACCTTGCCGTTGTGGATGTGTTTTACACTCACAGTGTCACAACTGTTGAATGACTTGGAAGTTATTTTTTCCTTCAAACCGAAACAATCCAGCACATGGAACACTACAGTCGGTTTAAGGTGCAACTATTGTCAAGTACGTTGTCATTTCGATTCAAAATATCGCTGGCAGCCGAATTGACTTTCTTTTTAGGTCGCTTACAGCACCATCTATTAATGCAATTTGAAATTTTTAATGCTGTACCGTTTCCCCCTTCTTCAGGTATCTTTAGTTTAAATGTGAATTCATTGTGACAAGTGGTTCTTAGTTTAATATTGTTAATATTTAATATGATAAATTACTACAGCGTCACGAATAATATCGTTAACGAATATCTTCAGAATACCTACAGCAACAGATGTACAACGTCGTGTTAGAAAATTTAAATCACTCAAATTATATGCCCGATTCGTATCAAAAGGTATCAGCTAATGTATAAGGAAGTTGATGTTCAAATCTTCCGAAGGTATGCGTTTCCTGTCTCTTTTAGAATAAAAGAAAATCAGAAATTATAAAATCATCATTATTGGCGCAACAGTCCCATTGTGGGGCAAGTCCGTCTGCCTACTAGCAAATTTCGAGACATGAGATGTCTTTTTTTTTTAAGAGGTAGGGTTGTCAGCCCTACGCCCAAAGCTCTGCAATCATAATAGACCGGGGCCTACACGGCTTAAAGTGGATTCAGAACCACTACAACATCCATGGCACTGCCGCGACTCGAAACCGAAACCTGTTGTACCGAGCCAAAGATGGAATTATAAACACGGGAGAAAAATGCAGACATTTGGGTATTTTTCATGCTTTCTTCAATGTCAAACGGCGGACTGATGACCAATTGGTCAGAACTGTGCCGAAGGTGCCACATTGATGGTGCCATGGCATTGGCATTGGCATGGTTTTAAGTGGTTCAGATTTCTTCTCACCCTCATCTTTCTCATCATCTGTAAAGGGGCAACTCATATCTAGGCACAGTGATGTGTTGTGACGTAGTAGTAGTGATTCGGAATCCATATTAAACTATAGGTATCGGTCCAATTCGCCTAAAGTGGGCAAAAATTAACATAGAGCGACAAAAAAAAAACCCAACCAATCAATATTAAACTCAAAGGAGTTCAATATATATATATCTTTCATAGGAAAATTAGCGAATTTCCCGTGTCTGGATTATTCACTGCATACATTAGTGAATTATGAGGTCCTCTATATAAAATTAAAAAGATAATTACCTTCAATGCTATTTGATTGGATTAACTTTTAAAGTAATCTAATACATTTAACGTTGCAACGCAAACTTAAGGAAATGAAGTATCGCGATAAAAATGATACAGTAAAAGCTATCCTAACAAAATTGAAGGCGCTTTCTCTTAATATAAGAAACTCGTATTGCTTCATCAAAATTATATGCATTAAGTAGATGAGATCCATTTTTGCCTCGGATTATCGCAAAAAAGTAACCAAAAAGGAAAAACTTCAGGCCTAAATGACGGTACTTTATTTAGCCAGAAAGAACTTTGTTTCTCATATGATGCACAAAATATAAAAAAAATAAACACTGATTTAATTATAAGTTAGAAAGAGCTTTTGTTTCTCGCGTAAAGTACAAAATATAAATAAAAAATGCTGACTTAATTATAATCTCGTGCGAAGCTACGCAATGGAGGACCAGAATGGTAGCTTATTACGTTTTAGTATAGCGTGTCAAAAGATAAATCACCAATCAAGAGATTTCGTCCAAGTAAGGAAAATAATAACAGATCCTTGTAATGCGAACAGCGAATCTTTTTTTTACTACTTCATTTGAGAAATAACTGTCCTTTAAATCTATAAAAGGTTTTTCCTTTAGACGACATAAGAGAGCCAAAAAAGATTCTTAAGTCCTCAATGCATTTTATGATAATGACAGTAATCTTTTTTTTTAATTTTCTCTTAATAAAGTCTGTACTTCATATCATGATGAGCATTATTAGTATTATTGTTATGGGATACGATAAATGTTTAAAATCGTATGAAATGCAAAATACTTGGCCAAAAATATCCAAATTTGGTTATGATATATATGAGTGGTTGGATTTGTCGCTCTACTGAAATTTTGTGCACATGATACACTAATTAGGCCAGGAACTACAATTAATGAATCACTAACAAACATCCATGCCCCTCGCCGATATATAAGTTTGATTTGGTTTATCGCTATACGATCATCTTGTGCACACAAAAGACTAAACAGACCGGGACGTACAGATTAAAGTGTATTCCGAAAACTCAGAAATACAGGGATTTAACAGGGACGCTACAGCCAGGATTTCAACTTGGAGCCTGTGCTACCAAAGGCTAGAGCACTTAACCAATTTGCCATCAGGCCGCGCTGATATACACTGACTACCAATAAGTATTTGGACACCTATGCAAATGACAATATCTGCGGTCCTGAGGAACGTCACGAACTCCGCTGGTATATATCGTGTAGGAAACAGCATCGGCATTAGTCGCATGCAAGATGCCGCGCAGTTCGGAGCTCTCTGATTTCGAGAAAGGTATAATTATCGGGTATCACAAATGTGGCCGATCCTTAAGGGACATATCTAGTGATCTGAAGTACCCAAAATCGACAGTGGTCTATGTGATTAAGAAGTGGAAGGTGAGCGGTGATTGTTGGAATGTGCCCCGAGTCGGCAGACCAACGAAACTGGGAGATAGAGACCGACGAGTGCTCACCAGAGAAAATTCGGAAGAACCGCTCCCAAACGATGACCCTCATCAGTGAAGAGTTTCAACAGGCATCCGGGAGTATTGTTTCAATGAATACCATCCGTAAGGAAGCACATCTGCATGGTTTTCATGGTCGTGCTGCTAACCACACCTTTAACCACAAAGTCCAACCGTGCTGCTCGGTTAATGTTGTGCAAAGCACATCGAAATTGGACTGTAGATCAGTGGAAACGGATTCTTTGGAGTGACAAATCAAGGTTCACCCTTTACCGTTCGGATGGCAGGGTCTGGGTCTGGCGTCTGCCTGGAGAACGTCTCCTGCCAGAATGCATTGTACCACCAGTCAAGTTCGGCGGAGGTAGAACTATGGTCTGGGAGTGTTTCTCTTGGTATGGACTGGGACCCTTGGTCCCCATTTATTGTAAGCTCAACGCCGATGCCTACTGCACTATTTTGGATGACAATGTGCTTCCTACGTTGTGGCAGTTTTACGGGTTGGACCCTGTTACTTTCAGGACGACAATGCCAGTTGTCATGTTTCGACGTTAACCAAGGTTTGGTATGGTGCCAATGGAGTTCATCGAATGGACTGGCCTGCCCAGAGCCCAGATCTCAACCCTATCGAGAACCTCTGGGACGCGTTGCATCGCCGAATTCAGGGGTGCACTACCCGTCCAAAATCGGTGAAGGAACTTCTATGTCTTCTCAAGTCGAGTGGAAGAAAATGCCACTAGCTGTCATACAAAGACTTGTGGGAAGTATGCCCCGGAGGGTTCACGCTGTAATTGCCTCTCGTGGAGGCTCTACCAATTATTGATTTTGAATAATGATTGTTTTTTCTTTCCTATCACAGGTGTCCAAATACTTATTGGTAGTCAGTGCATAGGAGATGCCACAAAAGCTAATTTGCATTTTACAATAAAAAGATAAAATGAAGATTAAAATTTTGTTTGAATTAAAAGTTTTGTATTATTCAACATTTCAGTCAAATGTTTCATTGTTCTGCTTATAAATAAATGTTTGATACACGATCATCAACAACGAGGAATATCGAACAGTACGACTTTTATGAATAACAAGGTTCCAGCTCATATTGGCGCTGATGTTACACGTTTTAACTTTGTTGGTGAGACTTATTGGTCAAAATTCACAAAAACGAAATGGGTCCCTATCACAAGATGAATTGATGATTCACTTCACAATATGACCAGGCTTATTAGTCCAACTCACAATGGTACCTGATGGCCGAATGGCTAACACTCTGGATCTCGGTGCCACAGATTTCGGGTTCGAATCCCGGCGGTACAATGGATGTTTAAAAGTGGTTCGGAATCTACTTTAAGCCATAGGTCCCTGTCTCACACAAACGTAGAGCATCACAGAGCCTAATCAGACTTCTTCTCACCCACTTCATTTCCAAACTGTATAGGGGCAACTCAGCTCTATTCTTAGTAATGAAGTAGTATTTTTGTAGTAATTTGTAGTAGTAGAGCGACCAACCGCCTTGAATATTTTTCCGACCCGTGAGATGTATCACACTTTTACAAACTATATTTTTTAATGCAAAAAGTAGTGTATTAAAGATGTATATATTAAAAATACATTAAAATATGTATTACACAACGTATTAAAAAATAAATTATTAAAAATATGTATTATATAATGTATTAAGAAATGCATTATTTAAAAAATTTTTTTATACAATGTATTAAAAATACATTATTTGTACATCCCTATATTCAAAAAATGAACTGTCGAAATTATGAGGAAAAATTAAAATAATATCCTTACGCAAACTAAAATATTTTTTATTTCATTGATATTTATATATTTTTTTTATTTCATTTTTCGTGTTATGTATTTCTTTACAATGTTCGTTTAGTATCTTTATTATTATATTATCTATGTTTACATGTTAGAATAAAAGTATGCACAATAATAATAACAAATTCTGTTTCAATTTTTCACACCAAAAATGTCTATAGCGGGTCTAAATCTAATATGGGGATATATAATTTCATATGCGGCCCGCGAAGTTAGGGATGCATTTCCAAAGTGGGCCGCAATATTATTTGAGTTGGCCACCCCTGCTCTAGTTGGTAGCATTAGCTGGAATAACACCCCAGAAGTCTATCACTTTTTAAGTAGACGGGATTTGGAACCAGTGTAAAAATACGAGTCTCAAACTCTTTTTATACAAAAAATGTATATTTAAATAATTTTATTTAAACACTCTGTAGTCAATGTTACAATTGCTATAGTAGCAAACTAAATCACAGACTGTTGAGAGACATTTATCACAGAGACTTCTAAAAAGCTATCGTAAATAAAAAATGAAAGATCTTATAGAAGCTAATAGATTATTAGAAACAAACAAGACTTAATGTATTACAATTTTTTGTGATTAAAGTATGCAATTATCGTTCATTATATTCACATATTCTATAATAGTTTTAATATAATCCATATGTAATATTCTTCGTATATTAATTTATTTCTGTTATTTTATAGAATATACCTTTTTTGTAAGCAAATTTTGAGATTTCTAGTGCAAAAAAAATTGAGAATTCTCAATTTTTTTCAATTTTTAAGATTTCTCGTGACGAAGATGTCTCACGCAAGTAATTATTTAAGAAATATTCATATGACTTGAATTAATGTATAACGGGAATTAATATGTTTTTCAGATTTATATAGAAATTGTATAAATCCAATGATTAGAAAAAAGATTTTAATTCAGCTAAAAATATGTCGATTGATATTTGTAGATTGTTAAAGTTTAAACTAATAAATGAAAAAAATGTTAAATTAAAAGAGGAAAGTTTTAAAGAAATAAATATTTCTTTATACATTAAAGTGTTAAAATTTAAATTTTTACAATTATCTAAAAAAACACTTATATTTCAAGGATTTAAATCTAGTTTGATGTATATTATATATTTTTCTGATGTGTTTTACCGGCATCCAAAGATTAAAATGTTTTTCTTCAGATGTATTCTGTTCTAAATTATAATTAAGACATAGACAAATGCCATTTACAAAAACCTGAATTTAAGGGGGATTTTTTTCAAGTAGTATATTTACTGGTAATATATTTTAAAACGAGTTGTTTTTAATAACTTTCAGAGGCATAATCAAATGTGAATTATATTGAAAATCCAAAGTTTTGCGATTCAAGTTTTTCAATACATTAACATTTTTTTCTTAAATTCATTAATTTTCTTTAAGGATCTTTTAAAACATTTTTAAAATGAATATTTGTACTACTTTCATTTCAATATCATCGACGAAATTTTTTTTTACAAAAAATGACAAGAAAAACAATTCCAAAAACACGTAAAAAACAATGATCTTTATTTAAATTTAAAAATAAGGTACAAAATTGTACATTAATTAAAAATAGAAGTAATTTAAAAATGATGTCAAGATCATATAATTCTGCAAATAAAATGTGTACATAGTTATTTAAATATGTTACAGTAATCTACATACAGTAAAGACTAAAATAGTACAGTACAATCTAAAATTATAAAAACATTGAAGGTTTACTTATTATTTTGTTGAAAGTGAAATCATTTTATCCAAATACATAATATAATAGATAAATTGTATGAATTATTTCTTTTAACAGATAGTATCTTCAAAAACTAAAAATGAGATATTTAGATGACTTTTTTAATGCATATTCATAACAATTTACTTAATAATTCTACAATTCCTTCACAATGTTCAGTAAAATAATTTCAGATGTATCTTTTACAAGTACCATATTTTTACCTGTAAATAACCAAAATAGTCAGTTATAAAACATATATTCATGAAACATACATTAAATAAATAAATTATTAATAAAAAATTATCCCACTAAAGCATCAAATCCTCCGTTATAAACATATTCCTCAAACATATATTAAATAAATAAATTAATAAAAAATTACCCATCTAAAGCATCAAATCGCCAGTTAAAAACATACTACAGTAGAACCTCGATAAGTCGAACCTCGATAAGTCGAACACCTCCAAAACTCGAAAACAATATTTGTTCCCTTCCATTCAAGCCCCAAAACCTCCATTACTCGAAATTACTCGAATTTATGTCGAAATAATTATCAATCCCCACAAGCCATTCTAGTATATATTTTTCCTCCGTAACTAGAAAAAAATTGTGACCTCTGTAGCTCGAACATTAGCATTGTTTGATTTTACAACTTTTACAACTCGATCATTTGAAACTAATTACTTCTATAGCTCGAAGAAAAATAAGTTACCGACATTAAGGATTTGCCAACAAGGCACGTCATTGTTTCTCAGAAAACAATGTATGAGTATACAGTAAATAGAATAACCAATTCTATGAAATATTCTAAATATTCAAAATAAGTTAGAACGAATATAAACCTCTACAAGTCGAATATCTCCTTACAAAATCCGCATAAGTCGAAATCCTCCATAAAACCAAAACTCTATAACTCGAATTATTTGGCGTCTCCCTAGAAGTTCGACAAACAGGGGTTCTACTATATATATTCAACAAATATAATTTAAAATAAAAAACAAAATATAAATTATTAATAAAAAATTACCCGATTACAGCATCAAAGACTCCGTTTGGGAACACGGATTTTGCAACGGAAATGACTTCGAGAAAGGCCAACATCGGAGCTTCTTCCAGGCCAAGTTTATAAAAGAAATTTGCTGCATTTAAAACGAAGTGGCTGTAGTGAAAAAATGCGTTTTTATCGTAAGGGTACAACTTGGCCACATATCTAATAGGACGCACGCAATTTCTGAATGTCGCTTCGTGTGTTGACCAATATGTTGGACAGAATTCTAGTTTGAACTCCCAATCAAATATGTTGCAATACAAACTATTTGCAATGCTGTTTGCGTATTTTCTGCAAAATTCTAGGTATCGCTCATTAGTAGTAAATTTTTTTGTCCAGAGGATATCATACATCGATAAAATTAGCATAGTTGTGTTGTCTGCTAAAATCAACAAATCTTCAGGAAAAGTCCTCATATTTATTTCATAGTCCACTTCAATCTCCATTTTATCACTTTGAATAAAGAATCCCAAAAATAAAGAACTCAGCGTGTTAGGCTTGTGTCAGATAGTAAAACTTGAAAATGATATTTTCTGCCAGTTACCTTCTTAAATTCTATTGTAATAAGATTTTTTTTTAAATCCCAACTTAAAATTTATACTTCGGCTTCGCACAGTTTATCCTAAAGTGACAGCAATTATGAAATCGATATCGTCTTAGCAAAATATCGTTATCGTTATTAATTACAAAAAAGAACAGAAAAATTGTTAATTTTTCTTACGTAAAATCATCATCAATTAGAAGACAAACTTCCCCTTCAATTCAAAGCAGCTAGAATTTAGTGATTCATTTTTAAAATGAAAGCGATTTTGTTTCACTTTGAGCAATAGGACCCTTTGTGATTTTTTTTTTTTTTTTTATCATCATGGGCCTGTTGGCAGAGTGGCTAGTGCTCTGGTGCTCGTTACCACAGGTTTCGGGTTGGACGTGCCAGGGATGCTTGTAATGGTGCGTAATCCACTTTAAGTCGTAGGTCGCGGTCTAACAGGATCGCATAGCGGTGGTATTGTTAGTCCGCGTCCGTAGCTAGTTCTTAGTTCAAGCTGCACACCCTCCCTGAGTAGTGCTATGAGTAACAGCGATGCAGCCCTTTCTTGCGGTATGAAAATTAATCTCTTTATTGTCAGCTGCATTAGAACAACACGGCTTGTATGATTTCGTTTGGTTCGGTTTATCTCCATAAGGTCATTTCTTATCATTATCTCCTTAAGGTCATTTCTTATCGTTATCTCCTTAAAGTCATTTCTTATCATTATCTCCTTAAGGTCATTTCATATCATTGTCTCCTTAAGGTCTTTTTCTTTGCACACTGTGGCTAATTATAACGTGACATATTATTTAAAGTGGAATCCGAACAACTAACAAATATCCATGCCATAACCTAGATTCCAACCTGAAAACTGCAGAGTTCATACGAAAGTACTTTGAAATTCAACACTAACTATTGGATTGCTTTGTCGCTCTACGAACAACTTGTGCACACGAAGGCTAAAACGAACAGGACCAACAGTTTAAAGTGGATTTCGAACTACTAAAAATAGCCATTGCACCACCGGAACTCGAACCCGAAACATGTGGTACCGAGTGCCAGACATCTACCCATTCGGCCATTAAGCCCCCTATTTATTGAAAGTGATAGATTAAAAAGAAATATCTAAGGAAGAAGATATTTTAATATTTTTAATCTTTTTCCAAAAAAAATTGCCACAACAATTTATTTATATTTCGTTTTTTGAGAAAATTCCTAAATATAAGCTCATTTCTTATAACGTAAAAATATTATACAACTATCAAATTTTTCATTAAACCTCCATATTTTGATTTAAATATCAAATATTTTATACAGCTTTCTAATTTAATTATTATTTTAGTTTAAATTTATTCGAAACATCTTAATGATTTTTTTAAATATCTTATGCTAACAATTATTTTTTACTTTTTAGTTTGATTAACTCTAAAAGCGTGTTTTTAGTGTTTTTAAACTATAATTTATTTGAGAAAATTCCTAAATAGGATCGCGTTTCTTATAACGTAAAATCTATCATACTGAGAAGGTTGTCTTTTTCATTAAATCTCCATATTTTGATTTAAGTACCAAATTTCCGTACACATTTTTAATTTAATCACCACTTTCCTTTACATTTATTCGAAAAATCGTAATGAATTTTTTTGAAATATTCTAAAACTTGCCTACCTTGATATCACGTGCAATAAAATATTCTTGGGATAAAAATGAATTTGTTGTAGAATGACACATATCTATTTCATTGTATGGTTTTATTTTAATATGTTACTGAGAAAGATAGTAAAACTTAGTATTATCATCATCAGCATAGGCGCAACAGCCCAGTGTGGGCCAAGGCCGTCTACCTACTGACAGATTTCGAGACGAGACATGTTTTTCTTTTTTTTTTACTGGGTAAGGTTGTCAGCTTTACGCCCAACGCTGAACAGTCATATGAGACCGGGACCTACGGCTTTAAGTGGATTCCGAACCACTACAAACATCCCTGTCACCGTCGGGACTCGAACTCGAACCTGTGGTACGGAGCGTCAGAAAACTTGTATTACACAAAAAAATCTATGTATTTGTATATGTCTATATATAGATGAAATAATTTTATAAATTTATTGAATATTATATTTGCCTATGTTAAAAATACAACATTGAGAACATAAATTAATTTTTAGAAAACAAAAAAGAATTTAAAAAAAAAAAAAAAAACTATTTAAAAAAATTTTCAGTCCCTCGATAACAAAACAATAGTGAATTTGTTAAAATGTTTAATGCTCATATTTTCTCATTAAAACTTTTAAAAATTTATAATAAATTTAAAAAAATCTTTAGGTTATTCAAATTCGCAATTGATTTTTCTTAGTTTAAAGTTAAATATGCTTACATTCCCCTCAAATCTAAACAATGCAAAAATTATGTGATTATCTATTTATAACTTTGTTTTAAAAGATCTCGGAAATTATGATTATATTTCTGATTTCAAAAAACCGTAAACGACCTCGAACATCGCTCATTAATATTTATTATATATAATTCCGTGTCACGATTTTGTTCGCGATGAACTCCGAAACTAACCATCCGATTTTAACTTTTTTTTTTTTTTTAATGTGTGTTTTTGTTCCAACTTGAGACATAGGATAGTTTTTTATTCAGATTTTTTTTTGTATTTAAATGCAAAAAATCGGTTAAAATCTAGCATTGAGGAAGGCGCCAATCTTGCAACCCTGAATTTTCGCCAATTTTCCGCCAATTTCTTTAGGGTTGTAATGCTGCAATTAGAGGAATTCGTAGCTTCATTTTTCGAACAATATAATGACTATTTTTAGATATCGCCGTGTCTCGATGCTGTACTACATAACCGCAAAATTCTCATGTTCTGAATATTATTGTTTTATGTTCTACTTTGAATTTTGCGATAATTATATTGTATGAAATTTATATTATTTCTATGCGAAATAAATCAAATGTATGTAAGTATTACCTTATTTGATTATCAATATTTTTTTTTATTTTCTAAGTTTGAATTTGAATTTGAATTTGAATAAAATATATGGAATGAAAAGTTGTGAATCAAAACATTGAACTTTTCTATGCTTAAAATTTGTCAACATGTGTTGTATTTGATTAAGAATTCTAAAATGAAATGTGATCTGCAAGATAATATAATATAGACAATATAATTTTAAAGAAATATGGTGAATTTTAAGGATTTTTGAAAAGTGTGAAAATGAAGTAAACTCTGCAATTATTTGATATAATGCTAACATTAAAATTTTATAAAAGGTATTATATTAGTTGCAAGTTGAAAATCAAGGACATTTTATTTTAAAAACTTTTGTTATTTGAAAAACAAAGAATTTGAGTGATTTAAATATTGTTGAAGAAAAATTGATAAATGGTACTTTTAAGTTGAAGTTATTTAAAAGAAAACAAAACAACTAAATAAGTGTTTATATTAATAAAGGAGAATTTAAAGTTCATTAACTTTTCCATCTGTTTTGTGATTTCTTTCATCTTAAAATAATAAAACCTTTTTTTTTGTGAAGAAGAAGAAACACATTTTGTAAATTTGAATTGAATTGAATAAAATATATTGAATGAAAAGTTGTGAATCAAAAACATTGAACTTTTCTATGCTTAAAGTTTGTCAACATGTGTTTTATTTGATTGAGAATTTTAAAAATGAAATGGGATCTGCAAGATAATATAATATAGACAATATAATTTTAAAGAAATATGGTGAATTTTAAGGATTTTTTTTGAAAAGTGTGAAAATGAAGTAAACTCTGCAATTATTTGATATAATGATAACATTAAAATTTATATAAGGTATTATAATAGTTGCAAGTTGAAAATCAAGGACATTTTTTTTAAAAACTTTTGTTATTTGAAAAACAAAGAATTTTAGTTATAAATTTGAGTGATTTGAATATTGTCGAAGAAAAAAATTGATAAATGGTACTTTTAAATTGGAAGTTATTTAAAGAAAAACAAAACAAATAAATAAGTGTTTATATTAATAAAGGAGAATTTAAAGCTCAATAACATTTTTATGTATGTGCGTTTGTTTTTATTTACATTTAAAAGTTGGTTTTAATTATTTCTTATTTGAATTTTTATGCATTTTGTATTCATTCAAAACACCATAATACTAATATTTCTGTTCTAAATGCTTTGAAACTTCATGTAAAAGTTTTCTTTTAAATGTATGAAAGAAATAGAACATGGAAATTAACCTAAATTCATAAATTAGTTTTATTTCAGTTTTTAAACTAAAAATTTTTGTAAATTTGTAAAAAAAAGTTTGTGTCGACAAACTTTAAGCATACAAAAATGTATAAATAATTAAGATATAAATTTGAAAACAGCATATTACCTACATAAGGATATTCTCAGCATAAAAATACTTCCAAAGGAAAAACTATTCATGTTTTATTTATTTTTGAATTATCAAGTTTTGCAACAATATCACATTTTTGTAATGTTTATCCATGGTTTAAAGAATAAATGGTATAAAAAATAGTTAAAGTTGATATTTTTTATTTGAAATTCAAAGGTTTTGAATATATTTCATCAAAACACTTGCAAAAAGGCTAGATATTTTAAATTCAGGTCATTTCATATTAAAAGCCTTTGCAAATAGGAGGAAGTTGTAAAAAACAATTTTGTCGAGCAAATTTTAACTTTTTTCAAAACAAAGCTCAGAAAATATTTAGAGCTTTGGGGGAAAATAAAACTATATTTTTTAATAAATAAGACTATGAACTTGATAATTAAATGGAATTTTAATATATTTACAGCATTTTTAAAATTAATATCTCTACTTAAAAGTTGTTTTTACCTTTTTCTCAGAATGAATTTTTATGCTTTTTGTTTTCATGTGCAACACCATAACACAAGTAATTTTGATCCAAACGCTACAAAACTATGTATTTATGTTTTTCATAAATGTTTACAGGTAATAAACCTCTGAAATGATTATAGCTACATAAATATTTTTTTATTTTAAATGTTAAGCTTGGAGTTACATGCAAATTTTGAAAGAATTTTGTGTCGACAGTATTTAAACTAGCACAAAATAATAAATAATAAAGACATAAATTTACCAGGGGGTCTATTCCCTGTAAAATGTCAGTACAAATAAATACAAACTTAGAAATTTCAAAAATATTTATTTGATTTTGAGTTGTCATGTTTTGTAACAGTATCAATTTTTGGCCACATTACCTGTCATTCCTGGCTCTACGTTTGCTGATGAGATTAACGCATGTTTGAAACAATCATTTTTATGGAAAAAGTTGAAACACTTCGATTGACCATAAATATGCGATTACAATTACATAATGATCCATTGGAACAAGTATTTTCAAATCAATTACTGGATACTGGAAACGGTACAATCAGACTACATCAAAATATGCAATGCATCCAATTGCCAGACAATTTCTGCTCTGTTGTTCATTCAAAAATGAATTAATTGAGAGTGTATTTCCGGATATTCTTAATAATCACTTAGACCATAATTGGCTCAGTAATCGTGGCAGCAAAAATGTTGATGTTGATGAAATTAATTGTCAAATACAAAATTTATTGCCAGGCAATCTAATGACTTTTAGGGGGCTGAATGGCCGAGTGGCTAGCGCTCGGTACCACAGGTTTTGGGTTCGAGTCCCGGCGGTGCCATGAATGTTTGAGGGGTTCGAATCCACTTTAAACCGTAGGTCCCGGTCTAACAGTATCGTCGAGGGTTGCGGGGGTATTGTTACTTCGCGCCCGTGGCTATCTTCAAGTTGCATGCACCTCCTGGGTAGCACCAAGCGAGTAACGTTTGTGCAGCGCTTGCCTTAAGGCATTAAAGGCAATTGTCTGAGTGGTTGCCAGCTGCGTTGGAACAAACAACAACAACAAAAAAAAAAAAATCTGATGACTTTTAAGTCAATCGACACCATTGCTGATGAAAACCAGATCGTCAATTTTCTGATTGAATTTTCAAATTCTCTGGATATGCTAGGAATGCCGTCACACAATCTTCGTCTGAAAATTGGTTCACCGATCATTCCATTGCGTAACTTAAAGCTACCAAAATTATGCAATGTTACACGATTTGTCACCAGAAGAATTACCGGAAACGTACTTGAAGCAACGATATTGACTGGAAAGTTTAAATGCGAAGTCGTCCTGTACCTACCTATGATACCATCAGAATCTACAATACCTTTCAAAAGTCTACAATTTTCGATACGTTTGGCTTTTTGCGATAACAATAAATAAGTCGCAAGGGCAGACAACGGCTATTTGTGGCTTGGACTTGGAGAATCCGTGTTTCTCCCATGGGCAACTGTATGTTGCATGCTCACGTATTGGAAAACCATCGAATTTATTTATTTTCACGAAAGACAGATTAACAAGAAATAGTGTTCATCGCTTAGTTCTTAGTCAAATGAAAGTTATTAAAAAATTAAATTAGGTAAAATAATTATAAAACGGTGTTAAAAATCAGCATTATCTACCTCATTCATTAAATTAATAAAAATTAAACATTTTCTATTCGTTGAAGCTTAATTTGATCTTTTCATCATTCTTTACCAATTACTACCTTAACAATACCAATTATAGTATCTAATAATTGAACGAAATACAAGAACGCCACAGCAACGCGTGGCCGGGTCTTCTAGTATTCTATAGTTTTATGTTATTATATCCAATACTATTTTATTACAACTAAAACTTTTTGATTGAAAATCGATTTAAAGCATATTCAAATGTGAAAGCTGAATTTCCATGTATCGATCTTTGATCTAGCATAAAATAAAGTTTTCTAAATTTATATGGGTTTTTTTTTTTTTTGGTTTTTTTGAATATATAAAAATTAACATGTGGAATTTTATGTAACATGTTTTCAATTAGAGGAATTTTAAATGAACGAAAACCCTCAGAATTTTTCGGGTGATGGTGAATATTAAATTAACTAAAATAGAAAAATATCAGCATATTTTATTTGAAAAGAGTTTTTAGATGAACTTTAGATGCAGCTTATGACTTGTTATCTCCCATATACAATATTTTATAACAATTGTCAGATAAAATCTAAAGTGAATATAACAAAAAGTTTATTATATCATCTTTAAAATACAACTTTGAAATGGATTGAAAAAAAAAATGTTGCCATAACAAAGTCTAGATATTAGTCTAGAACAATTCAGCCTGCTTAATTATAGAGTTTGCCTCAAAATTGAGTATGCTCCTAAACATATAACGTATGTTTTTACCTAATGAATTAAATTTTGCTATAAGAAAATCGTGTTTTTACCGTTAATCCTGCTTGTACTCCTCTTCCAATGTGTAAAGAAAAGAATTACAAAATTGTTTTTTTAAAAATAAATTCAAATAAATATGACACATGAAGAAAAAAATTACACCACAGAACTGAATATGCACCTTTATTAATTTCCATAAAAACAGCAAATTAATATTTAGTTGCATATCCTTTTGCCTGGTTCACAAATCGCAATCTTTTAGGCATGGATTCCACCAGCTTTTTTGTTGGTCAACTGATATTTTTGCCCAATCTTCTCTTAAGACCTTCTTTAGGTCCTCTTTACTTCCACACTACAAAATTGAGTATAAACCTTTATCAATTTCTATGAAAATAGCAAATTAATATTTAGGTGCATATCGTTTTGCTTCGATCATAAATCGCTATCTTTTAGGCATGAATTCCATCAGCTTTTTTGTTGTTTCAATATAAATTTTTGCTCGCTCTTCTCTTAAAACCTTCTTTAGATCCTCTTTCCTTTGCACATCATGTTCATGGATAGATTTTTCCAACTGAGCCTATAAATTTTCTATAATATTTAGGTCTGGAGAGTTTGGAGTGGAGTATGTAGATGCTGCTTACAGTGGTACAACTTGACTATTTTCGCTGTATGTTTTGAGCCATCGTCTTACTGGAAGACGAGGTTTGACCCACGTCCTACTTTGACGTCACTTTTCTGTAAATTTTTCTTTAAGATGTCTATTCTATCCATAATGCCATCAATGAAGACACATTCTCCTGCTCCCATACGGCCCGAAACGAGGACGGGTCCACCTCCAGACTTAAGGCTCGTTCACACCGAGGCGTTGAAGATGAAGCGTTGACAATTACTAGCCTCACAGTGTTCTCCTGAAACCTATTGAAATCCACAGCTTCGAGTTGACCAACTTCCAACTTTGAAATGAGCAAGAGTATCAACACTGGAAACTTCGCATATTTCGAAATAAAGTTCGCTTCCTATTTATAAAAATCTCAAACTTTCGAAGTGAATACTCAATTGTAGAACCCATTGTGATTTGTTTAGTATTTACTTCATATTACACTTTATTGCAGTTAAAACACAAAACATGTTCATGTCAAAAAGTACAAAGATAATATTCTACTTAAAAATCTGTAAAGATATTTTAGCACGTACACAAATAATGTTAAAAAAATTAATAAAATATATTCATTTAATTTAATTAATATTCATCATAGCGTAGCAAAACATGAATTAAATGCAAAAGAAGCCAAACCGAACAACTTTAGTTTTAAAATACAATCATCCACGATTTTTTTAAAATACGTTTTATCTATAAAATACAGTTCTTTTAAGAATTTAAAAGCACATAAAAATTACAGGACCAGTGCATTATTCTTGACAATCTGCAAATAACAATGCAAGTCATTAAGTAGCCCTGATCACAACTTTTATTGCTAAGCTTTAAACAGTATCAGTTTTGTTGTTGAGATTCATTATAAAATGACTTCTGCAAGCTACAATTTAAACTAAAAAATCATGTTATAAACATAAACGTTCTCACATTTCGCAAGCAAATCCACCATCCGGGTACATAAGATTTGCAATACATATAATCTCTGAAAATGCTAGAACAGGGGCTTTTTTTAAGCCACGTTGATAAAAAGATACTGCAGCATACAGTACAAGGTAACTTAACTGAATAAGCAAAACGTCGTTAGGAGGAGAGGATTTTGCTTTATGTCTTAAAGGATGCACAAATTTTAAAAACGCATCTTCACTTACTGTCCACAATAAAGGATCATTTTCCAATGTCAAATGCCAAACAGATTCTTCGTCAGAAAGTTTGCTTAAAATTGTGTCTTTATATTTCCTACAGAAATTTTGGTAATTTCCGTCATTGTTAAAAACTTTTTTCCATGGAATTCCTGTAGCGGACGTCACAATAGAAGTTATATTATCTGCAAAACATAATATGTCTTCGGAATATGTATTGAAGTCACTTGAATAAAATTTTGTAGTATTCATTTCTGTGCACTATAAAAATGGCTTCTGTAGTTGATTTTTATTCTGGATAGCGTAATTGTTTTAAACTTCAAAATAACTATTGACCTTTAAATCAAATGAGTATGTTGCCTTCTGACAGGATTATTGCCAATGCTTAAGATCTGTTTGACTACGCTTTATAGAATTAATTATCACTATTGTCATTCGATTGTGATGACGATTGCAATATTACTGCAGAAAAGTATCGATATAAATATATTTTTTTTTAAATCAATAGATCCACGATCAGCTATAACTTCCAACGAAAGCATTGGGTTGGTGCATAATTGTCAAGCATTTCTTTGACGTGCTATATTTTAATAAAAAATTACAATATTTTATAAATTTATGAATTAAAATATCCTTCTAATTTTTGATATCGATAATCTTACTCATATTCGTCGTATTAGAGAAAAGGTGGAAAGCAGTGCAGTCATTTAGCTATATCAATGAACTTTTCGGTTAGGGCACAGTCAGTTAAAGTCGAGGCAATTATTTGCCTATTTCAAATCTGGGAAGAGCTTGGAAGATAGGCAAGGAAGAGGTCGACCATCGGATTTCGACGACCAGACACTTTTGGCAGCATTGGAAGGAGATGAAAGCTTGACAACTCGAATGCTGGCCGACAACTTCAATATGGACTATTCAATCATTGTAATTCGTCTTAAAAAGCTTGGAAATGAATGGAAATTGGCTGGATGGATCCCCCATAACCTCAGCGATCGCAATAAAGTGGAACGTGTCCCGAATTTTCACCGATTTGCTTCAACGAAACGCTTCTGAAGGATCTTGCCACTGGGGATGAATCATGGCTTGTCTTCGAAAACCTCAAAAGAAAGAAGGTCTGCGTTTCGTCAGGAGTTTCCACCAACAGGAATAACGAAGGATGCATCGTAAGAAGGCAATGTGGTGTTTGGTGGCGCTCAAGCGGAATCATCCATTGGAAAACTTAACGTGATTTGTTATTGGTGGAACCCAACCCAAAAATGAGCAGGAGTAGGATTATCGAAACGTGTTTTTCTAACCTGAATGTAGAAGGATATATTTCATTCATAAATGTATAAGATATTTTTAAATTTTTATTAAAATATAGCAGGCCAAAGAAACGCCTCATAATTATGCACCAACCTAATACATGAAATCAATGTAGGGTTTTTTTTGTGGGACCTTAATTTTTTTTTTTTTTTCTGTAACCTTTATGACGCTGAACAACAAAATAATTGAAACTACTTAAATTTTATTGTAATTGAATATAAAATGATACCAAAATTAACAAATATTTTTAGATAGTTTGTCTTTATCGAAGTATATTGGCAGCGTTAGCTGCCATCATCATTACAACATCGAGGATGATATTATAAGAGGAATATGGCTTGTTCAGTATGTATAAAAGGAATAAAGAAAAATTTAAAAACAAAACATATTATGAATAAAATAACAAACAGAAAAAATCTGATAAAAATGTTATTTAATTAAATTGTTCAGTGAAGTATGTGAACGTTTATTATTGATGGAAAGAGTAATGTCACAATCAGAAAGGCGTTTGAGGAGATTATTAGGGTTATTCGAATATTATTATAAAAATTAGTTGCGAGCTTGTGAATAAAATTTTTAAGTGAAGGAACCACGGTGCATCAACTGCCATGCGTAATATTTTATTTTCAAAATTTTGAATATTTTTGATTCTATATTTGCAGCCGGATCCCCATATGGGACTGGCATATGCTATAATGGGACGCATGTATGCCATATAGATAATAATTTTAATATCAATGTTGGTATGCTATTGCGAGAAATAAAAGGATAGAGTTTTCTAACAGCCATATTGAATTTATTTTTGATATAATTGATGCGAGAATGATAGGTAAGATGCTTGCCAAGTATGACTCCAAGGTATTTTGCTTCATTTGACAAGTTAGAGGAGTTTTAAAAATAGTAACATTAGGACGTTTCCAAGTATAGAGAACAGCTTTAGTTTTAATAACACTGAGTTTGATACGCCAGTTACAATTTTTTCAATTCCTTCTATTAGCTCACACTCTCCTTATATATATCTTGTTCACATTTTCCATCGTTAATAAAATACTTTTTATTCATCCACTCAAGTTCAAAACACATTTTTTTTGAACTGGTAGTGGATGCACTTGATGTTAACACATATTTTTCAAATATTAATTCAGTAATTAAATTTAATTAATTAATTTAATTTTCTTTTTAGATTTAAGTTGCATATATCTACCAATAGATGGCCCCAGATAAACTTTTAAAAAAAAAATGAATGAAAATTATTTATAAAGCGCTTTCTGCAGTATAGTGATAAAAAAAAAGTAGGAATTGACTTTAAAAATTTATTTTTATATTACTTGCTTTGTTTGAAGAAAAAATTTTTAACTTCTGGCAGGTTTAATCTTCACTTCTTTTCTTCTGGATTTAAAAATATTTTAACTATTTATTTTGCTTTTAGTTCTTAATTTGTTATGAAATTAAATCTAAAAAAACGTCTTTTATTAAATCTAAAAGCATTATCCTGCAATTTAGGCCTCACGGATGGCCTGTTGGATTTCTAAACAAAGAATTTCTGTTCCAAACTTGAAAACGAATAAACCTGAATCTGTTGTTCCATTTCGTGAAAGTGACTAAGTTTTTACAAGATTTTGCAACATTCAGGTACCTTTTAATATGCACATGATATTTAGGTTTATTCGCATGTGTATGCGTGCGCATGTTCTTTCCTGTTTATATGCATGCGAATGCTTGTGTGTTTGTGTATGGATGAGCACGGGCATTGTATGCACGTTCGTTTGCACGTATATTTAAGTTCATATGCATATGTGTATGTATGCACATGGTCATGTGAATGTGAATATGCAAGTATGTGTGTATATATGTATGTACGTTTGCGCATTTACATGAGTATGCATTGCATGTGTAGGTATTTGAATGTTGTGCTTGTACATACTTCTGTACTTATTTTTACGTATGCACATGTGTCAATATCTGCATGTGCATACATATGTATGTGAATGTGTGAGCATGTGTATGTGTATATATATGAATATGTATGTTATGTTCATAAGCATATGCATTTATTTTGTCTTTACATGTGATGGGTATCTATAAGTGTAAATATCTTTAAAAAAAAGTACTTATTTAGGATTTGTTATCAAAAATAAGTTAAAAACATAAATATTTAATCTTAATTACAACAATAATATTTATAATATTTCAAAGAATCAATTAACTCTTCCCTCTACTAAAGTTAGTCCGAATAATGTAAGTAAAATTATCGGCTGCGTTGGCAATTGTTTGAAAAAATTTAAACAAAGTTGTTGAAGATGAAAAAAAGATTTTTAGTCTAACCTCTTAAGATTAATCGATACTTTAGTAATGTTTCAGAATTACTACAGGACTTTTCCCATTGCAAAAGCTAAAACTTGTTTGCCGAAAAGATTCCTTAAATAATAACCTGAAACACAAAAAGTAAAATAGATCTGAAATTCGACGTATGACAGGGTTGTAAGTTTGTTGTTTGAAAATCCTTTGTTTGTGCTCAAAGGTGCTATTTCTCATCTCCCACAAGGCCTGACGGCCAATTGGCTAGCACTCTGGCCTTTGGTGCCACAGGCTGTAGGTTCGAATTCTGACGGTGGCATGGATGTTTGTGAGGGGCTCGGAATCACGTTAAAATGTATGTCGTGGTCTAATTAGCCCAAAGTTTGCACAAGATGACCAAAGAGAGACAAACCAAACTATCGCACACAAATGGCATCCCTAGAATTTTACTTTTAAATAGGTAAGCAAAGTTAGTATTATGTTACTTATTATTATTTATTATTATTATTTCGATGTTATTTAATTTGGCATTTTGAGCCTGAATGGCCGAGTGGCTGGAGCTCGGTACCACAGGTTCGGGTTCGAGTCCCGGCGGTGTCATGGATGTGTGTAGTGGTTCGAATCCACTTTAAACTGTAGGTCCCTGTCCTAATAGGATCGTAGAGTGTTGCGGGGGCATTGTTATTCCGCGTCCGTGGCTTATCTTCAAGTTGCACGCGCCCCCTGTGTATTGCAAATTGAGTACGTCTGTGCAGCGCTTGCCTTAAAACATTCAAGACCAAGCTGTCTAAGTGTTGCATTAGAACAAAAAAAAAAAAAATGTTACTCAATTTTCATCATAGGGATTTTGCAATAAAATTCCTATGATAATGTTCATCATAGGAATTTTATTGATTAGTAGCATTCAGGTTTAATTGAATTTTTAATTAAGTTTTAGTTTTAATTAATTTATTAAATCATTAAAATGTCATTTGTAACGCAATTGTATTGTATATTACGCTGTGTTATCATAGCGTTTAAATCAATTTCGTATTTCTAGAAATATTTTATATTTAGCAAAAGGTAAAAAGAAAAACACAGCATAGTCGTTAAACGAAATTCTTTCCTTTATTACTAAAATTTCACAACGCACAGGCAATAAAGCCGTTTTATTTTTCTACAGGATTTTGCAGCTCTGTATCTTGGAAATGGAGCACCAAATCTTCTACTTAACTGCTGAATTCTTTTGCTCATGGGCCGGTCTGGTGGCCATAAACATTTTTAGCACTGCTCTGTCTTTAATCTTGGCTTTAACGTTTAATTTTACCTTTTCTATTGAGAAATAAATTTCTTTATCTTCTGCTATGCCTACAAGAGGGGAAAGTAGGGTTTAAGATAGTTGTTAGGAAAAATCCATTGATTTTAAGAAGGAAAACTGAGCTGGTAAAATGTAAAATGTGTTGGTATTTTTTTTAAATTGTACTACTGTGACCGTAAAGTAAGATCAATTATTTTTTTCCATAAATTCTTTATTTACTCTTCCAAATTTATTTCATCGCCTTCAAGGTAATCTTCTCCGGACACAATGTACTTATTCCAACTTTTTCCCCCAATCCTCAATGCATGCTAAAAGTCATCGGCAGAGATGACCTTCAAAGCGCGCGGCGATTCACGTTGAATCTCTTTAGTAGACTCAAAACGGTGTCCCCGGGGTGGTCTTTTGAGTTTAGGGAATAGCCAGAAGTCGCGCGGTGGGAATACAGATTTATTTCGGTTGTTACTGAAAGGTGGTAAATGTATATCTGAGACTAATTAATATTTGTTATTTAACTCATTGTTAAATATTTTTTGCGAACTGATCAATTTTTATGAAAAGCTTAATTAAAAAAGCGTTCTCTGATAAAGATAGTAATTCATTTTTATTATTTTCTCTTAATAAAATCTGTAGTTTATATCATGATGAACGTTATTAGTATTATTGTTACGATTGCGTTGGAATAACATTAATATTTAGAATTGCATGAGATGCGAAATACTAATTTTGGATACGAGGTAAAGATTTGGATGTCGCTCTGCGGTTATCTTGTGCACAATTTAGGCTAAACAGACCGGGATCTACAACTTAACGTGAATTTCGAACAATTAAGAAACATTAAGTAGCTGAGATCGATTTTTTTACCTCGGATTATCGCAAAAAAATAACCAAAAAGTTAAAAACTTAATTGATTCCTTCAGGCCCAAATAACAGTGCTTTGTTTAGTTAGAAAGAGCTTTGTTTCTCACATAAAGCATAAAATAATAAAAAGTAAAACACTGATTTAATTATAACCTCGGGTGAAACTCGGCAATGGAGGACCAAAATGGTAGCTTATTACGTTTTAGTACATAGTTCAAAGTAATCAGTGAAAAAAGTTTTAAAATTAAGAAAAAAAGAAAGTTTTAAATTAATAAACATTTATTTATACTTTAAAGCAGGGGTGGCCAACCCACGGCCAGCCTTGAACATTTTTGCCGCCCGTGAGATGTACCACACTTTACAAAATATATTTATTTTATAATGGCCAAAGTATTGAAAACAGCTGCTTTTGAAATTTTCTCTAATAAAGTCAGTACTTTATATATCATGAAGAACATGAAGTAGTACAAAGATTTCTCATGTAACAAATACCAAAGGAGGTGTATACGAACTGCAATAATATCCCTGGAATTATTGTATAGCAGGAATTAATACAATTTTAAGATTTAGAAATTGGACAAAACCAATGATTAGAAACAAGATTTTAATCCATTTAAAAAAATGAATTATTTTCCTGAAAGATCTTTAAAGTTTAAAGTAATAAATGACAAAAGTATTATATTAAGGAAAAAAGAAAGTTTTTAAAAAATAAACATTTATTTATTTATACTTTAAAGCAGGGGTAGGCAACCCGCGGCCGGACTTGACAATTTTTGCGGTACGTGAGATTTATCATATTTTTGCAAAATATATTTATTTTATAATGGCCAAAGTAGTGAAAGCAGCTGCTTTTTACAGCTGATTCAGTAATTTATAGTTAATTAAATTTTAGAAAAAAATATTCATGCCCTTTCATGTTAAAAACCAGTCGGCCATAGAATATCTCCAAATGAAACTGGTTGACTTATAACGCCATATTGAATTAAAAAACATTTTTCAAATATCAGGATCAAATAAAGGTTTTTATAACACTTGCTTCACAAAAGAGAAATTTTCCAGTTTGAGAAATATACCGCAAAAAATTGTTTGTAGTACACATGCGAATCCTTTCTTTAGAAAATGAAAGTGACCCAACTCAAAACACGCTTAAACATAAGGGACACTATCCTGCAACGCCAATTACGATGTGCCCATACCCAAATTGAGATCGATTTGCAAAAGCCAAGTAAAAGAGTGGAGAAACACATATCGCACTGGTAGAATAATTTTTTTTATTTAATTTAATTTAATTTATATTTATATATTTTTCATATTTCATTTTGAGTGTTATATGTTTCTTTACAAGGTGCGTCTAGTATCGTTATTATTATATTAACTATGTTTCCATGTAAGAATAATAGTAAACACAAAATTAATAACTCCTTATGTTTCAATTTTTACTACAAATAATGTCTATGGCGGGTCTAAACCTAATATGGGGGATATAATTTTATATGCGGCCCGCGGAGTTAGGATGCATTTCCTAAGTGGGCCGCAAGATCATTTGGGTTGGCCACCCCCTGCTCTAGTGGGTCGCATTAGTTGGAATAACACCCCTGAAGTCTGGCACTTTTAAGTAGACTGGATGTGGAGCCAGTATAAATATCCAACTCTCGAACTCTTTATACAAACAATTTTATTTTTAAATAATTTTTTTAAACAGTCTTATAGTCAATGGCATAATTGCTATAGTAGCAAACCCAATCAGAGACTGTTGAGAGACATTTATCACAGAGACTTATAAAACGCTATCATAGAAGATCTTATAGAAGTTATTCGATTATTAGAAACAAATGAGACATATTGTATTACAACTTTTGTGATTAAAATATACAATTATCTATCATTATATTCACCTATTCTATATAATTTTTAATATAATCCATATGTAATATTTCTCCGCCTATTATTTTATTTCTGTTATTTTTATAGAATATACATTTTTTTGTAAGCAAATTTTGAGATTTCTCGTGCAAAAAAATTGAGAATTCTCAATTTTTTTTCAATTTTTAAGATTTCTCGTGACGAAGATTTCTCATGCAAGTAATTATTTAAGAAATATTCATATGACTTGAATTAATGTATAACGGAATTAATATGTTTTTCAGATTTATATAGAAATTGTATAAATCCAATGATTAGAAGCAAGATTTTAATTCAGCTAAAAATATGTCGATTGATATTTGTAGATTGTTAAAAGTTTAAACTAATAAATGAAAAAAAATTTTAAATTAAAGAAGAAAGTTTTAAAGTAATAAATATTTCTTTATACATTAAACTGTTAAAATTTAAATTTTTACAATTATCTAAAAAAACACTTATATTTCAAGGATTTAAATCTAGTTTTATGTATATTATATATTTTTTCTAATGTATTTTACCGGCATCCAAAGATTAAAATGTTCTTTCTTCAGATGCATTTTGTTCTAAATTATAATTAAGACATAGACAAATGTCCTTTACAAAAACCTGAATTTAAAGGGGATTTTTTTGAAGTAATATATTTACTGGTAATATATTTAAAACGAGTTGCTCTTAAAAATTTTCACAGGCATAGTCAAATGGGAATTATATTGAAAATACCAAGCTTTGAAAAATACCAAGTTTTTCAAAACATTAACATTTTTTCTTAAATTCATTAATTTTCTTTAAAGATCTTTTAAAACATTTTAAAATAAATATGTGTACTACTTTCATTTCAATATCATCGACGAAATTTTTTTACAAAAATGACAAGAAAAACAATTCAAAAATACGTAAAAAAAAAACGATCTTTATTTGAATATAAAAAAAAGATACAAAATTGTACATTAACTATAATACAAGTTGTTTAAATATGTTGTCAGGTTCATATAATTCAGTAAATAAAATGTGTATTTAAATATGTTACCATAATCTACATACAGTAAAGTCTAAAAATGTACAATACAGTCTAAAATTATAAAACATTGAAGGTTTACTTATTTTGTCGAAAGTGAAAACATTTTATCCAAATACATAATAAAATAGACAAATTGTATTAATTATTACTTAAAACAGATAGTATCTTCAACAACAAAAAATGAGATATTTAGATTACTTTTTTAATGCATATTTATAAAAATTTACTTAATAATTAAACAATCCCTTCACAATGTTCAGTAAAATAGTTTCAGATGTATCTTTTACATGTACCATTTTTTACCTGTAAATATCAAAACAATCAGTTATAAAACATATATTCATGAAGCATACATTAAATAAATAAATTATTAATAACAAATTATCCCACTAAAGCATCAAATCCTCCGTTATAAACATATTCCTCAAACATATATTAAATAAATAAATTAATAAAAAATTACCCATCTAAAGGATCAAATCCCAGTTAAAAACATACTACAGTAGAACCTCTTTTTAGTCGAACCTCGATAAGTCGAAAACCTCCAAAACTCGAAATTTCTACCCTATATATGTCGAAATAATGAGTCAATCCCCACAAGCCATTTTGGTATATATTTTTGCTGCGTAACTCGAAGAAAAAAATTGTGACCTCTGTATCTCGAACATTAGCAATGTTTGATTTTACAACTTTTACAACTCGATCATTTGAAACTAATTACTTCTATAGCTCGAAGAAAAAATAAGTTACCGACATTAAGGATTTGCCAACAAGGCACATCATTGTTTCTCAGAAAACAGTGTATGAGTTTACAGTAAATAGAATAACCAATTCTATGAAATATTCTAAATATTCAAAATAAGTTTGAAAGAATATAAACCTCTACAAGTCGAATATTTCCTTACAAAATCCTCATATGTCGAAATCCTCCGTAAAACCAAAACTCTATAACTCGAATTATTTGGCGTCTCCTAGAAGTTCGACATACAGAAGTTCTACTGTAAATATTCAACAAATATATTTTAAATAAAAAAACAAAAAAATAAATTATTAATAAAAAATTACCCGACTACAGCATCAAAGACTCCGTTTGGGAACACGGATTTTGCAAGGGAAATGACTTCGAGAAAGGCCAACATCGGAGCTTCTCCCAGGCCAAGTTTATAATAGAACTTTGCTGCACTTAAAACGTAGTGGCTGTAGTAAAAGAATACATTTTTTTTGTAAGGGTACAACTTGGCCTGATATTTAATGTGACGCACGCAATTTCGGAATGTCGCTTCGTGTGTTGACCAATATTTTGGACACAATTCTAGTTCTAATTCCCAAGTAAATAAGTCGGAATGTATAGTATTTATAATGATGTTGGTGTATTTTCTGCAAAATTCTCGGTATCGCTCATTAGTAGTAAATTTTTTTGTCCAGGGGATATCATATACCGATAAATATAGCATAGTTGTGTTGTCTGCTAAAATCAACAAATCTTCAGGAAAAGTCCTCGTGTTTATTTCGTAGTCCACTTCAATCTCCATTTTATCACTTGCGAATAAAAAACCCCAAAAATAAAGAGCACTAGCGTATTGGCTTGCGTCAGATAGTAAAACTTGAAAAGGATATTGTCTGCCAGTTACTTGCTTAAGCTCTATTGTAAGAAGAGTTTTTTATAAATCCCAACTTAAAATTTATACTTCGGTTTCGTATAGTTTACCCTAAAGTGATTGTAATTATGAAATCGATATCGTCTTAGCAAAATATCGATATTAATTACAAAAATAACCCAAAAAAATGTTAATTTATTCTTACGTAAATTTATTCAATTAGAAGACAAACTTCCTCTTCAATTCAAAGCACGCTAGAATTTAGTGAGTAGTAATTCATTTTTTAAAATGATAGCGATTTTTGTTTCCCTTTGAGCAATAGAACCCTTTTGTGAATTTATTTTTATCATCATGGGCCTGTTGGCCAAGTGGCTAGCGCCCTGGCGCTCGGTACCACAGGTTTTGGGTTCGACGTGCCAGGGATGTTTGTAGGGGTTCGAATCCAATTTAAACCTTAGGCCCCGGTCTAATAGGATCGCAGAGCGTTGTGATGGTAATGTTACTCGCGTCCGTGGCACATCTTCAAATTACACGTGCCACCTGGGAGTGCTCAATTAGTAACATCGATGCAGCCCTTTCTTGTTGTTTAAAGATTAACGTAAGATTAAACGTAAAGATTTAACGATTGGTACGATTTAACGTTTAACGATTGGTACGATTTAACGTAAAGATTTAACGATTGGTACGATTTAACGTAAAGATTAACGTAACCTTTAAGTCGTAGGTCGTTGTCTAATAGGATCACACAGCTCAGTATTGTTGCTCCGCGTCTGTATTGTTAGTCCGCGCCCGTAGCTAGCTCTTAGTTCCAGCTACACTCCCTCTGTGTAGTACTAAGTGAATAACAGCGATGCAGCCCTTTCTTGTAGTATAAAGATTAACCTCTTTATTGTCAGATGCATTAGAACAACACGATTTGTATGATTTCGTTTAGTTCGGTTTATCTCCTAAAGGTCATTTCTTATCATTATCTCCTTAATGTCATTTCTTTGCACACGATGGCTAATTAGAACGTTAATATTAGATAACGTATATAGTAGAATATTGTTTGAAATGGAACCGAACAACTAACAAACATGCATGTCGTAACCAGGATCCCAACCTGAAAACTGCAGAGTTCATACGGAGGTACTTATCAATTCAACACTAACTATTAGATTGGTTTGTCGCTCTATGAACAACTTGTGCACACGAGGGCGAAACTGAACGGGACCTACAGTTTAAAGTGGATTCGAACCACTAAAAATAGCCATGGCACCACCGAAACTCGAACCCGAAACCTGTGGTACAGAGCGCCAGAGCTCTACCCACTTGGCCATCAGGACCCGTATTTATTGAAAGTGATAGATTAAAAAGAGCATTAAAGCAATTTTTATTTAAAGGTGAATTACCATGTATCACTCTTTCAAAATTTATATGGTTTATAATTTATTGGTATGGTTTATGTTTATATGGTTTATGTTTATATGGTTCATAATTTATATGGTTTATTATTTAATGTTTATATTTATATGGCTTTATTTTTGAATACATAATTTAAAATTTCGAATTTTATGTACCATGTCTTCAATTAGACAGATTATAATCGAAAGAAAACCTTAAATTTTCCGGGTGATGGTGAAGATTGAATTAACTGAAATAGAGTAATTTGAGTTTATTTTATTAGAAAAGAATTTTAAATAAACTTCAGGTGCAACTTTTGACTTGTGTTCTGCCATATGTACTATTTTAGAACAGATAAAATCTAAAGAGAATAAAGCAAAAGTTTATTATATCATCCTCTTTAAAATATACTGGAAAAATAATTTGCGATGACCAAGACTAAACATCAGTCTAGAACAATTCAGCCTGCATAGATATAGAGTGAGCCTCAAAATTGAGTATACTCCTAAACATGTAACGTTAATGTTGTTACCTAACGACCTAAATTTTCTATAATAAAATCGTGTTTTTACTGTTAATACCGTTTGTCCTGTTATGTGTTAAGAAAAGAATTACGAAATTGAATTTCTTTTTTAAAAACGAATAAATATCACCATGGAGAAAAAAAAAACACACCACAAAATTGAGTACGCACCTTTATTAATTTCTATAAAAACGGCAAATTAATATTTAGTCACATATCCTTTTTGCCTACATCACAAATCGCAATCCTTTAGGCATGGATTCCAACAGCTTTTTTTTTTTTCAACTGAAACTTTTGCAAACTGTTCTTTTAAGATCTTCTTTAGATCGTCTTTACTTCTCACATGTTCATTGACAGAATTTTCCAACCGCAGCCATGGATTTTTTTTGTAACATTTAGGTCTGAAGATTGGGGTGGAGTATGTAGTTGCTGCTTACAGTGGTACAGCAAATACAATCTGACTATTTTCGACATATGTTTTGGGTCATCGTCTTGCTGGAAGACGAGGTTTGACCCAAATCCTACCTTGTTGGCACTTTTTTTTGTAAATTATTCTTTAAGATGTCAATATACATCATTCTATCCATAATGCCATCAATGAAGACACATTCTCCAACTCCTGCTGTCATTCAGCCCCAAACGAGGACGGATCCACCTCCACACTTAACCGTCTTTACGGTGTTCCTAGGATCTAGGGGCCTGGTGGTTAGCGCTCTGGCACTCTGTACCACAGGTTTCGGGTTCGAGTCCCGGCGGTGGCATGGATGTTTGTAGTGGTTCGGAATCAATTTAAATCGCTCATACATGGTCTTGTGGTGCATGAGGTTCCACTCTGTTTAGTCTAAAGGGCGCAAAAGATGACCGTAGAGCGACAAACCAAACTAAACCTGGAATCTAGTTCTTTACCAACTGCCCTCCACAATTTATATCGTCCATCGCTCCCATACAGATTGAATTTGCTTTCATCAGAGAACACATCAGAATTCCAGAATGATTCCGGTTTTAAAATATGATTTTTCCCAAATGAAAGTATTTTCTATTGACGTAACTAACGAAGGGCTTTCTTATCGGAGTACGACCGTGAAATCCTGCATCACGAAGAACACGTCCTGACAGTTTCAGCTGAAACGCTTCTTCCAATTTCTGAAATCAAGGACGATGCAAGTTTCAGGATGCTTAACTTTAGATTTTCTTTACTGAACGTATAATCTTCCTCTTTGCTGTGGCGCCTGATGGCCGAGTGGCTAGTCCTGTGGTTCTCGGTACCATAGGTTTCGGGTTCGAGTTTTTTCTCCTCGCTACTCATGCAAGCGGGGCTAGGTTCAAATCCAACGGTGGCATTGCTGTAGTCACTTCTTTCAGAAAGCATGCGATTCAATGGCGATTATGACAGTATGTGTAAAAACGCGGCTTTCATCGGTATTCTGCTGTCTGGTGGCCGATTGGCTAGCTCTCAGGCATCACAGGCTTCACGTTCCGTTCGAATCCCTTTGGTGCCGAGGATATTTGTAGTGGTTCGGAATCCACGTTAAACTGTAGGTTCCGGTCTGTTTAGTTCACGTCTGCACAAGATGACCAAATCCTCATTGTTGTAGCGCTTAAAATTTCCTTACAGCCTCTTCATATAAAATCGGTCATATATCTGTATTTCCAATACTTCTGAATTATTTTTGAATACAACCATGACTTTTTCCAATTAATGCAGTTTCTTAAAGAGATTTGTCATCTTTTGACCATTTGATGAAAAAATAACTTTCCTTTTAGAAGTCTCCCTCCTAGAGCTCATTACTAGATTTTAAGATTGAAAAACAATAATTGCATGCATAAAAATTGCATTCATTATTACGTTTATATTCTTCATGCTCAATTGTAATAATACTTTAAAGAATTTCTTTTAAGAAAAGTGGTAAGAAACTCACGAATTCCTTAAGCGCATACTGAATTTTGTGACATTCCATATCCATTTCTTTTATGAAAAATAAGCGATTTTTTGTTGACATAATGGGAGGGCATTGGCAAGAGCAACAACACTGGAAACTTCATTACTTCAAATAAAGTTAACTTCCTATTTATGAAATATTTCAAACTTTCGAAGTGAATACTCAATTTTGAACTCATAGTATTTACTTCACATTACAATTTATTGCAGTTAAAACACATGGCGTGTTCATGTAAAAAGCACAAAGATAATATTCGACTTAAAAATCTTTAAAAGGTCATTCAGCACGTACACGAATAACGTTAAAAAATTTAATAAAATATATTAATTTCATTTAACTAATATTCATCAAAGCGTAGCAAAACATAGATTAAATGCAAAAAGAAGCCAAACCAAACAACTTTAGATTTAATATATAATCATGCAAGATTTTTTCAATACGTTTTATCTATAAAATATAGTTCTTTTGAGAATTTGAAAGCACATAAAACTTACAGGATCAGAGCATTATTCTTGACAATCTGTAAATATTAATGCAAAGTCATTAAACGTAGTCCTGATCACAACTTTTATTATGCTAGATTTAAACAGAATACGTTTTGTTGTTCAGATTTATTATAAAATGACTTCATGCAAGCTACAACTTAAACAAAGAAAATCACCTTATAAGCATACATGTCCTCACATTTCATAAGCAAATCCACCATCCGGGTACATAAGATTTGCAATGCATATAATCTCTGTAAATGCTAGAACAGGGGCTTTTTTCAAGCCACGATGAAAAAAGACCCTGCAGCATATAATACAAGGTAACTTAACTGAATAAGCAAAACTTCATTGGGAGGACATGATTTTCATTTTGTCTTAAAGAATGCAAAAATTAAAAATGCATCTTAACTCGCTGTCCACAATAAAGGATCATTTTCCAATGTCAAATGCCAAACAGATTCTTCCTCAGAAAGTTTGCTTAAAATTGTGTTTTTATATTTCCTACAAAACGTTTGGTAGTTTCCGTCATTGTTAAAAACTTTTTCCACGGAATTCCTGTAGCGGACGTCATAAAAGAAGTTATATTATCTGTAAAATATATTATGCCTTCGGAATATGTATTGAAGTCACTTGAATAACATTTTGTAGTAGCCATTTTTACACACTATAAAACTGGGTTCTGTAGTTGATATTTCTTCTGGACCTCGTAAAATATCTTATAAATAATTTTTAAACTTCCAAATAACTATTGACCTTTAAAATCAAATGAGGATGTTGCCTTCTAACAGGATTATTGACAATGCTTAAGATCTGTTTGACTACGCTTTATAGAATTTATTATCACTATTTTCATTCGATTGTGATTACGATTGCAATATTGCTGCAGAAAATTATCGACATAAATATTTTTTCTAAATCAATAGATCCAAGATCAGCTATAACCAATCCAGCTATATGGCCAATCCATACGGATGATATCCTCAATTGAAGGCATTCGTCTACAATATTTGTACGGTGAGGACGGGCGTTGTCATCCATAAACAGAAATTCAGCACCCATGGCTCCCCGAAACAAACGTACATGATGTTCGAAAATGACATCCCGATAGATGTGGCCTGACATCTTTACACTCGGAACATGCAGGTCAGTTCTGGAACCAAGAATAATTCCTCCCCAAACGAGCCATCCTGCACCACCGTAAAGTATCGTTCAATGGTGTTCTCTTAATGGTAACGGGTACCTGGCGCTCTCCATATGAAAGTCCGGCGAGAATCAGACGGCAAACTAAACCTGGACTCGACGGAAAACATCACACAAGACCACTGTTGCGGTGTCCACAATGCATGCTCTCTACTCCAGGTTAATCGCAGACGACAGTGAGTTGCGGTAAAGTGGAACACATCTGACAGGCCTACGAGCATATAGATCAATGTGCCCTAAGCGTCTGTACACGGTCTGCCTTGAAACTGTCGTACCGGTAGCTGAAGAGAGCTGACGAGACAGGTCTGATGCTGTGCTCCGTCTGTTTCTTTTGGCAGTAACTGCGAAATACCGGTCCTCATTCGGCGTTGTAACTCGGGGCGAACTGTGCTGTAACATCTACTCACATTACCATCATCTTGGAATCGTTGCCAAAGCCTGGAGATGACACTCTGGGCGATTCCAAGTTCCTCGGATACTTCCAGCTGGGTACGTTCCACATTCCAGTCGTCCGATAATTCTACCACGTAAAAAATCATCCAAATGCTTACTTTGTGCCATAACTATGCGGTTATTGCACTGAAAGGCTTTAAAAGCGCTTGTGAACAATTTTACTTCTTTGCCATCATTAATTATATACCCCTCTCTTACACATTCGGTGAGCATTCCTATATCGGAAAGAAATGTTTAGAAGCGGTATAAACAGTTCAAAAAGAACGCAGAGAACGCGGAGAAGCCGAAGAGCCCTCTGGTCGACCCGCAATCTCAACCGACGAACCTAACGTCCAAAAATTAAAGATTTGAAACCGTCAATTTACAATCAGAGACCTTGATGATGATGTTGGAATTTCAAAAGGATCGGTCAATTCCATTTTGGGCCTCAAAAGTGTCACAGCTCGATTGGTACCGAGAACACTGAATGCGCCAGCTCACACTGCATTGATTCTTCGTGACTTTTTCTCCAAAAATGAAACACATATTGTTCCACAACCTCCGTATTCACACAACGCGACTTCTGGCTATTTCCGAAACTCAAAAAGACCTCACCGGAGAGACCGTTTTGAGTCGGCAGAAGTGATTCAACGTAAATCGCCGTGCGCTTTGAAGGTCATCCCAGCCGATGACATTTTAACATGCATTAAGAATTGGAAAAACAGTTGGTATAAGTGCATTCTGTCAGGTGGGGATTACTTTGAAAGAGATGAAATAAATTTGGAAGAATAAATAAAGAGTTTTTGAAAATAAAATAATTGGCCTTACTTTTTTGGACACAGTATTCCAAGAAACGAAAATCACTATTTTTGGAGAAAATGAAACACTGTTTGTGATGATATATTTTAAGAACAGTACAAAAAAACAGTACATTTTTGAATGATACTTGACTGTTTCCTGCCGAATGAAGCGAAGTCATTAAACGCAAGATCTTTTAGTCACTCCATTTAAAAAGGAAAGTAAATTTGTCGGTCGCAAGAAATTCTTTGGATGCATTTTAAAAACCCACAGTTGGAGTGCTCTTGGATGTCCGTCTTTTGTTATTCAATGACTTCCTAAAAGATTGTTGCGCATGAAAGAGAAAAAAAGTTCCTAGAGTGAAGAAGATGAAAAATAAAAGAGTAAAATCTTTTCTGAAGAGTTCAGTAAAAACTTTTATTTTCCATCACATTTTTCTAGTATTCAGAGGAACGTATAGAAGTTTCACTTTAGACAAAAAAACGTTAATTATGAAGAACATCGTCCTTTTGAACATTTATTTTCACTAAAAGTATACTACTGTGTCCAAAAAGTAAGACCAATATTCAATTTAAATTTCCTGGGGGTTATGGAATTTCTTTCTTTTTTTTTTTTTTTAGGTTGCTGGGACTGTCCTTGGCATCTATGTGAAATTTGATTATCAAAATATTCATGAGTGTTCGAGTTACTATTGGCTTTGTGAGACGCTAAAACTGCTTCTGGAGATTTTTAAAATGTCTGAATCCATTGAGAAACGAACTTGCATTCAATTTTGTTTGCGGAAACGTATAGAATGTTGCAGAAGGCATTCGGTGAGCATTCCTATATCGGAAAGAAATGTTTACAACTAATGTTTTGAAAATGTTTGAAGGAAATGAAATGAATCAATGCTTTGAAAGAAATGTTTACAATGTTTTGGTTTAAACAGTTCAAAGAAGGCAGGGAACGCGTTGAAGACAAAGTGCCCTCTGGTCGACCCTCTACCTCAATAAGAATAAATAAAGAGTTTTTGAAAAAAATTGGTCTTACTTTTTTGGACACAGTGGTAGGCTATTTTTGGAGAAATTTCAATGAAACACTATTTGCGATGATACATTAAAAAATACAAAGAATAATTTTTGAATAATACTTGACTGTCTCTTTTCTGTCGCAAGCAGCGAAGTCATTAAATGTAAAATCCTTTTTTAGTCACTCCATTTAAAAAAAGAAAGTAAATTTGTGGGTCGCAAGAATTTCTTTGGATGCCTTTTAAAAAACCCACCGCTGGAGTGCTCTTGGATGTCCGTCTTTTGTTACTCGATGACTTCCTAAAAGATTGTAGCGCATGAAAGAGAAAAAAGTCCATAGAGGGAAAAAGAAAAAAAGAAAAGAGTAAAATCTTTTTCTGAAGAGTTCTGAAGTTTTATTTTCTATCACATTTTCCATAGCATTCAGAGGTAGTTTCACTTTTGACAATAAGCGGTAACTATGAAGGACATCGTACTTTTGAATATTTATTTTCCCTAAAAGTATATACAGCTCTTTTAAAGAGATCTATCTTTTTATAATAGTGATGGGAATTCTTTGTTAAAGAAGAGAGAGTGAAATTGGACATGCTATAAAAAGATAAAAATTAGCATCCCAATTTTGTATTTTAAAGTTATTAAATACGAAATAAAATAATTGATTTTTTGTAAATCAAACATATTTCATTTGCAAAAGATGTTAAAAATATTATAAAATAATCATAAAATTTATTAATCGGAAAGATATGTTAGTTATATTCATTAAAATGAATTAAATCTTTAAATGAATCTTCAATTTAAGAGTTAGAAGTTCATAGAAAGCTCTGAATAAAATGGTAATTTACATTTTAAAAGCAAAGTCCACGCATGATTCAGTCAGTGTTTGACATTCGATGTAAACTTGAGATTTCTAAAAATCTCCGACCTTGGAGTGAACTGCACTTGTAAATCAAATGATTATTAATTTTCATTTTTTATGTAACTTATTAACATTTTTATGTAGAGTTCTGTATATATATTTTATGTTTGTACAAGGTGGCCTGAAAAGTTCGTAGGGTAGCATAGAAAAATTCTTTTTTTTTTTTTATAGAATTTGATTTTATTATTCAATATAGTTGCCTTTGAGGGCGATACAGCGATTACAGCGGTGATACAATTTTTCGATACCATTTTTTATAGTACGATTTGTCTTTAGCCTCAAAATAGGCTTCAGTTTCGGTGATTACCTGTTTAACGGCGCGACATTTCTGTTCAGCGAGCATCCTCTTGAGGTCTGAGTACAGTGAAAAGGCACTGGGGGCCAGATCTGGAGAATACGGTGGATGCGGAAGCAATTCGAAGCCGAATTCATGGAATTTTTGCCATCGTTTTCATTGATTTGTGACACCGTGCATTGTCTTGATGAAAGATAACTTTCTTCTTCTTCAAATGAGGCCATTTTTCCGCGATTTCATTTTTCAAACGCTCCAATAACGCTACAGTTGCTATTTATGGTTTTTCCCTTTTTAAGATAGTCAATGAATATTATACCATGCGTATCCCAAAATATTGATGCCATAACCTTGCCAGCCGACTTTTGCGCCTTTCCGCGCTTTGGAGTCGGCTCATCACGTTCAGTCCATTCGGCTGACTGTCGATTGGACTCCGGTGTGAAATGATGAAACCATGTTTCATCCATTGTCTCATATAGAGGCAAAAATTCGGGTTTATTACGATTGAACAGCTCCAAACACTGCTTAGAATCATCAATTAGTTGTTGTTTTGGGTCGATTGTGAGCTCGCACGGCACCCACTTTGAACAGAGCTTTCGCATATCCAAATATTCATTCACGATATGTCCAACACGTTCCTTTGATATCTTTAGGGTCTCAGCTATCTCAATCCACTTCACTTTACGGTTATGAGAAATTATTTTGTGGACTTTTTGATATTTTCGTCGCTGACAGACTCTTTGGGGCCTCCACTGTGTGGATCGTCCTCAGTGCTCATTTCGCCTCGTTTAAATTTAGCAAACCACTTCTCTACGGTTTATTTTCCTGGTGCAAAGTCCGAATAATGTTTATCAAGCCAAGCCTTGGCTTCAATATTATTTTTTTCGCCAAAAAGCAATGCTTTATTAACACACGAGCAATGCTTTATTATCCTTTTTATCCATTTTTCACACACAACAAAAGTTGCTTCACTAAAAATACTATAACTCACATACTAATATTGCAAGAGCTCTCAAATTTATACACGTGTCTTTTGAAGGTTAGGGTTAACTAAAAATTATATGGATTTAATACTAGTAGCGCCATCTATGTGTCAGCCTACGAACCTTCCAGGCCACCTGTTAAATAAAACATGAAGTGTTCCCATGAACCTGAAAGTTGCCTTCTTCTTGAGAGAGTTAAAGGTCCAGTACAGGCCGAGATGTTACAATATTAAAAGATATTAGAATTGCAAACTCAAATTAAAATATTTTAGAACAAAATGTAATAAAGAAATCATTTTGAACTATGTGTATTACAAGTTAACATTAGGCAAAAAATAGGAACTTGCAATCCTGCAGATAAATCTACAGGAAATATTTTCAATACGAAATCTTTCTGAAGAGAACTCTACTATTGTAAAGTTAATAGGTAATTTTATAAAAGATAACGCTTTTCCGAGTTTTTAGAAACTTAACATATGATAGAAAATTATATGCTTGTATTTCTTGAGGTACATCAAGAGATAATATTATTGTTGTTATTAATATATTAGTCAATTATCAGCACTCTTCGAAAAAAATTAACAGAATTATTAGCCTTATGCATTTGATTCCTATTATAAAAATTTGAACCAAAATAAATTAATTAAGTTTAATTTCCAGAAAACAACCCTAATAGCAAGGGAGTGTCTGAAGAAGTCTATTCTGTGTTTTCTTTCATGAGAAACGAAAAGAAATATTAACCTGGAAGATTTTACTATGAATGCTTTCTTGAAATTTTTTTATCATTAGAGAATGATATTGACCCGACATAATGATACTTTCTTAAGTGTTCAGTATAAGTGTCCAATTTTTATTTTTAAACGGGGTGAGTGGAATATATATATATATATATAGGATGGTATATAATTCAGATACCCATTTCGAAGTGCTGTGAAAAAAAGAACCACTCGTCACTATGTGTTAAAATTTAAACTGAAGATACTTGGAGAAGGGGAAAACATTACGGCATCAAAAGAGTTCCAGAATGTACTAATACATGGCTCTGTAAGCGTCATTACGAAAGTGAATTTGGCAGTCAGTGATATTTTGGATCGAATGACACCGTATTTGGTATGAGTTGCATATTAAACCAACTGTAGTGTTTAATATGCTTGATGGTTTCGGTTTTGTGACGGAAAAAGGGACTTCATTCAGTCATTCAACAGTTGTGACTCTGTTAGAGGAATGTCCATCCACCATGGATTAGTCATACCCAATTGGATGGGAAAAGTCGGTGGAACTTTCTTTTGATGGCATACCGTTTCCCCTTCTTCAATAATCTTCAAGTGAAGTGTCTTTGACATCATTGTGATGATTGGTTATTTTCTGTACTGCATTTTGAATGTGGGACTTTAATTATAATCATCCTGTATATACACTCAAGAGCCAAAACATTATGACCATCCCTACATTTTGCAATGAACTCGCCTGGATGACGTGGAAGGCACGTAATCAGGTGGAAGTGGTGTTTAACTGCTGCTGAAGAGTCTGAAGAATCATTCTTTCGCTTACTTCTGTGTGTGATGGGAAAGGCTGCGAATCTAAGCGACTTTGATAGAGGGCAGATTGTAATGGCTCGAAGGCTCGGAACAAGCATTTCCGAAATTGCACGACTCGTGGGTTGTTCGCGATCTACAGTTGTTAGTACTTATGCAAAGTGGATGAATGACGGTGATACCAGCAATAGACGACATGGTATTGGACGTCCACACACTATCAAAGAAAAGGCCGTCGGAGACTGTCTCGCATGGTGAAGCAAAACCGGAGCCAGACAGTGGCTCAGCTGACAGCCCAATACAATGCAGGGCCAAGTAGAATAGTATCGGAGCACACTGTTCAGCGAACATTGTTGGATATGGGGCTACGCAGCAAACGTCCCACTCATGTGCCTTTGCTGACCAAGTGTCAACACCAACTGCGCCGGGCCCGGGAACGTCGTGACTGGTCCATGGATCAGTGGGAGAGTTTCCTGGTCAGATGAATCACGGTTTGTCATTCATCACGCCGATGGCCGTTCCAGGATACCCCGTCTACCAGACGAACAGTTAGCTCCCTCAATGTACAGTAGAACAGTTGCACCCTTACTTGGCCTCTATTTTTTCCAGCTGGAAATGGAATGTTCCAACAGGACAACCCCTTGTCACAAGGCTAAAATTGTGTTGGAGTGGTTCCAGGAACACGATGCTGAATTCCAGTTAATGTCCTGGCCGCCTAACTCACCGGATCCCAATCCGATAGAACACATTTGGGATGTCCTGGGACGGCAGTTCAGAGTTCAAAGACCACCAATTCGCAATATCTCGGATTTGCGTGACCGTTGCTTAAACATCTGGTGCACTCCGCCCATCTACCAAGGACTTGTGGCATCCATGCCAAGGCGGGTTGAAGCTGTGTTGCGCACCAAAGGTGGGCCAACTCGTTATTGGTCATAATGTTTTGGCTCTTGAGTGTATACATATATGTGTGTGTGTGAGAGAGCGAGATAACTTTTTAAGTTTGGAATATATACCATACCTTGTATAACACATTGCAAATAATTATCCCCATGGCTACACAGTATGAAACAGCAATTTTTAAAATATTTATTTTACTTAGGGAATATTTCTCCCTTTATCGTAACATTTCTATTCGTTAATACCTTTTTTATTTCGTGAATGAAAAATGGATGCAAGAAACAAGATTATAGTGCTCTTACTCACTTAAACAAACCTTTCTTATGCATTATATGTGTTCAATATTTCTTTTGAAAGGAGTGAAGAAATGAATAGCTTCGTCTGCAAAACATCTCATGGGATTAAGACTCTTGTTAATTCTTTTTTACTCATGTCCTATAAAAATATTTATTACTACCAAGTAAATGGTAAAGTTTCCTCAAAGTATAACTTAGTAGAGCTTTTATAAGAAATTATTTGTAGTTCCTTTACAAATACGATACAATTTAAAAGCAGCAATTTTAGAGTACAAAACTCTTGAGAATGTATGTAAGTAATTTTCTTTCTTTAAAGGAACAAATCTTTATTAGGTAAGATTTATTTTTCATTTTATGCTATAATACAAACTATTGCGACTACTATTTCTTTTCATTACTTTTCTAACTGAAAAAGAAACTATTAGAAACTAGAAATATTTTTTTTTTTCAATTCCTACTATTAGTTCACACTCTCCCTATATATATCTTGTTCACATTTTCAATCTTTCATAAAATATTTTTTTTATTCATCCATTCAAGTTCAAATATATTTTTTTAGACTTGTAGTGGATGATACTTTTTATGTGAATACAGGTTTTTTCAAATATTTTTCATTCATGAAATTTAATGAATTAATTTTAATTTGTATATGGAAGAAAGAAATCTCTCTTCTGTAAGATATTTAGCAGGACATAAATTTAGGAACAAATACCGTCAGTGGCGAAGCGTGTAGAAAAGATTTCTTTTCATATTCTTTTTCATTCTTGGGCTCTACTCTGAGTCGAGGAGGGAACAAAATGGAAAATGAAACATCGGAAGAAATGAATGAGAGAGATGGAAAGTGTGTGTGAGAGAGAGATAATTTTTTCTAACTTAAAAACTGAATGAAAATTATTTATAAAGGACTTTCTGCAATAGAGTGAAAAAAAAAAAATAGTAATTGACTTTAATTTTTTTTTATATTACTTGTTTAAATTGAAAAACACATATTTTATACACTGCAATTCAATTTAATTTTTTTTCATTAAGAGCTCCTATATTTAATTGTTATAAAAAAATGTTCAGCTAAAATTATTTCATGAAAACATAAGTAATAACAAAACTTCTTACTATTTATAAATAACAGCTTCAAGTACTAAAACGGTTGAAATAGCTTTTATAGTGTCATACACGCAATATACAGGAAACATCTCGAATACCTAAGAAAATGTATTTTTTGCTTAGATTTTAGAGCAAGAAAACAATTTACGAAAACGTTGGAAACCTCAGGGTCTTGTGAAACCAACGCAAGTTTAAAATTGCTTTTCAGTTTCTTTGGTGTTACATATGCAATCTAAAAGCAAGAACGATTATTCAAGGGAATTCTAAAAAACTTGTTTATAAAATAATTTCAGACGATGTTTTTAAAATTACACAGTTTTTTTTTTCAAGGAATTTTTTTTGTAAATATTTTCTTTTATTCTAATGCAGCTGGCAAAAACTTAGACAATTGTCTTTGATGCCTTAAGGCAAGCTCTGCACCGACGTTACTCACAGCATTACCCAGGAAGTTAGTTGAAGATAAGCTACGGACTCGGAGTAATAATATATCCCCGCAACTCAAACGATCCTTTTGGACCGGGACCTACAGATTGAAATGGAACACTACAAACATCCGTGGAACCGCCTGAAAGAACCCGAAACTGTGGTACCGAGCGCCGCCAGAGCGCTATCCACTCGGCGATTGAGGCCCTTTTCCTGTAAATATGTGAATTAAAATAAATTAAGATAATTTCTTAAGATGATGGAGTACATTATTCGTTATTTAATGTTTTTTTTTTTTATCATCCATCCTTGAAAAAAAAGCGCCCTGATGACCAATTGGCTAGCACTCCGGCCTTTTTGGTATCACAAGTTTCTGGTTCAAATCCTAGCGGTGTCATGGATGTTTGTGAGTAGTCCGGAATCCACTTTAAACTGTAGGTCCCGGTCTGTTTAGCCCTCGTGTGCACAAGATGATGCATAAACCAAACCAATCCTTCAAGAAAAGTTAATTATGGCCCGATTATAAATTTCTTTTACACTTGGTATAATAATCTTAAATTTATTGCTTTAAACAGCGTCAATTTACAAAATACTACTGTGCTCAAAAGAAAAGACCAATTATTTTTTTTTCAAAAATTCTTATTTATTCTTCCAAATTTATTTTCATCGCCTTCGTGAGTAATCCCCTCTGACACGATGCACTTATGCCAACTTTTTCTTAATTTCCAATCCTCAGTGCATGCTAAATAGTCATTGGCAGGATGGCCATTAAAGCGCGCGGTGATTCA
>BPLR01017741.1:0-16812 GCA_021605095.1 Caerostris extrusa | reverse complement strand
CTTATAAGATATTATAACTCTAATATTTTAATGCATTATACTCCAATACTTATTCTCCTCTATAAGATATTATACTTATTCTCCTTATAACTATAATATTTAATGCATTATACTAATACTTATTCTCCTTATAAGATATTATAACTCTAATATTTTAATGCATTATACAATACTTATTCTCCTTATATTATAACTCTAATATTTTTAATGTATTATACTCCAAAACTTATTCTCTTTATAAGATATTATAACTCTAATATTTTAATGCATTATACTCAATACTTATTCTCCTTATATTATAACTCTAATATTTTATTATACTCCAATACTTATTCTCTTTATAAGATATTATAACTCTCTAATATTTAATGTATTATACTCCAATACTTATTCTCCTTATAAGATATTATAATTTTAATGTATTATACTCCAAAACTTATTCTCCTTATATATTTTTAATGTATTATACTCCAATACTTATTGTCCTTATAAGATATTATAACTCTAACATTTTAATGTATTATACTCCAATACTTATTCTCCTTATTATTATAACTCTAATATTTTAATATATTATACTCCAAAACTTATTCTCCTTAAAGATATTATTATAAGATATTATAATTCTCCTAATATTTTTTTAATGTATTTATACTCCAATACTTATTCTCCTTATAAGATATTATAACTCTAATATTTTAATGTATTATACTCCAATGCTTATTAATTAGCAATATTAAATCCTCCAATTTAGAATAAATCTAATTTAAATAGAAAAATAGGTGTATACATCGTCTAATGGTCTAGCAGCCAAAAAAATGGCATTTATTAACAATAAACTTCTGTACATATAAATTGTAATTTGTTTCTCTTATATGTGTCTTGAATTTAAAACACTATCCTATTGTTGTGAAAAATATAATATTGTTTAAATATTTCAATGTTTAAAAACAATAGGATATCCTATTATTTAAAATATCTTATTGTTTAAAAACAATAGGATATCCTATTGTTTAAAAATATCTTATTGTTTAAAAAATACTTACCGTTTAAAATATTATTGTATTAAATTGTTAATAATATATATTGTTTAAAAACTATTGTTAAAAGTTTGTGTATTAAAAAAAAACTAATTGTATTGTATAAAAATTATATAATATTATTTTTTGTTATTGTTTAAAAAAACTATCTATTGCTTTAAAAAAAAACTCTATCATATTAAAGTGAACTTAAAAATGCTAAAAAAAATATATCTATTATCGCATTAAAGTTTGTTCTGCATACATAAAATATTTTTTTTTTATATATAAAGATTCCAACTGGAAAAAAATCAATAGCTTTATTTTTATTTTTATTTTGAGTAAGACATAATAAGATTATTGCAATAAAATGAGAGAAAAAATCACATATATAAAAAATAATAATAAATTTCAGATAATTTTTAATTACTCTCACGAATATATTGAAGCACTTACCCTCTGAATAGCAGCTAGCGTAGTGAACTGTGTGGTAAACTTCCAATTCAGCGGTTATCTGACATGAAATGCTGGTGCAGAAGTACTCTTATAATATCAGATTAGAAACAATGTAGGAACTGAGCAATCTTTGATAAGAGTACATGTTTGCCTTAGTGAGAAGGCCAGTCTCGAATTACATCTGCATTGTTCCGCCATTTTGTTTCCGAAATTTTTACATGTAAACATAACAGGGTTACCCAGTTTTACGATTGTACATAATAAACGAAAAATTAAACGTAAAAGTAATAAAATCTCCTTTAACGAGGCGGAGCAACTGCGCGAATAAAATGTATTTTAGAGATGGATAAATAAATGAATGTACGGCAGTTCAATTAAACTATTCAATTTCTTCACTTTCATGCTTTATGTGAGCTGTAAAAATACTTTGAACAAAGCACTATAAACGAATCAAAACATTTGAGTGATAGTGCGATAGGTTTAGTGATGCGTAAATACAGCAGTACCTCGATAGACATGCTAATCCGTTCCAGATCTTTTGATCAATAGACATGCTTAATCCGTTACTAAAGAAGACGTATACCAAAGGAATTTCCCCCTATGTAAGCGACCTGATGTCCAATTGGTTGGCGCTCTGCCCTTTGGTACCACTGGCTTCAGGTTCGAATCCTGGCGGTGGCCTGGATGTTTGTAGGGGTTCGGAATCCACTTTTAACCGTAGGTCCCGGTCCCTAATAGGATCGTAGAGCTTTTCGGGGCATTGTTACTCCGCGTCCGTGGCTTATCTTCAAGTTACGCGTGCCCCCTGGGTAATGCAAAGTGAGTAAACGTCTGTGCAGCGCTTTGCCTTAAGGCATACAAGACCAGCTGTCTAAGTGTTTGCCAACTGCCTAAAGTGTGCACAAAATGACCGTAGAGCTACAAACCAAACCCATAAGTAATAAAAAAAGATTGATTGATTCCCCTGAAAAAATATCCAGTTGTTCTGGGCCGTTATAAAATGTTTAACACTAATATTCATAAATATAAAGGCAGTTAGATAAAAAACATAACTTTCTTAAATAATAAACATATTTTTTTTGTCTCTTGTTCCTACTTGCAGATGATCAGAGTTGAGTATACTTAGGTTTGACAAAAATTTGTTCAAAGAAATTTGCTTCTGTGTCCTCTTCCCTGGCGGTGGCATGCATGTTTGTTGGTGGTTCGGAATCCACGTTAAACTGTAGGTCCCGGTCTGTTTAGCCTAAAGTGTGCATAAGATGACCATAGAGCGACAAACCAAACCGAACCAAACTGTGTCCTCTTCAGGGTGGTTCGGAAATGTCTGATCATTCCAGACAAGGCTATTGCTGCTTGTTTGGGCTTTGTTAAGATAGTGCTTATCAACAAAGTTTTTGACATCCAACTAATCGGCAAATATTTTGAGGTACGCGAGTCGTATACCAACTATTTTTTTCTGGAAGTATATGAGCAGGACATATATGGCGTACATGAAGTTGGATAAAAACAGGACGTGTATGAAGCTGGACTTATTCCAATATAATTGGGATATATATTGACGTACCTCTGTAAAGATAGCTTTTGGAATGATGAAACGCTGGTATAGATCAGGGATGTATAAACCGCAGCTTATTCAATTGTATGTCTAAAAAAAATCTTAAAAGGTAGCTGTTTTTTATCTGGTCATTCTAGACAAGGCTATTGAGGCTTGTTTGGGCTTCGGTAAATATTTTGAGATACGCGAGTCATATACCAAACCATTTTTTTCTGGACGTATATGAGCAGAACATATATGACGTATAGAAAGTTGGTTAAAACAGAACGTATATGCAGTTGGACTTATTCCAAAGCGGGATATATATCGAGATACCCTTTGTAAAGATAGCTTTTGGAATGATGGAACGCTGGTATAGATCAGAGATGCACAGACAGCGGCTTACTTCATTATAGGTCTAAAAAAAATTTAAAAGTAGTTGTTTTTTTTTTAAAGATTAACAAATTTTGAGGGTACGCAGAAGATCTACCTCCCCGTGGTGCACCTGGTAACACTTTTAGTGGCTAAAAGATCTGCAACTTGACATTATTGTTAGATGAATGAACTCTGTTTCAGCATGTTTTGTTGTATTATTTTGTTGTTGTTGTTGTTGTTGTTGTTGTTGTTGTTGTTGTATGTTGTATGTTTTATATTTTTTTGTTGTTCTTTTTTGCTGTAATTGTTCATAATCTGCCATTGGAAATAAAAAAAAAAAATTTTTTAAATTTGATTAAAGATTATAACGTAAATGGGATTCTGCTCTTATTTAATAAAATTCAACGACCTAAATATAGCAAAAATATTTTAGTCAAGTTTCTAAATCTATTTCGAATTATAAAATATTAAAATTTCTCAATAGCAAGCAAGTATGGATGAGATGTTGCTTCAGAGAGCTCAATTGTTGCTTCAGTTTGAGTAGCTTGTTTGTGTCGTAATTTATTACCTTGTGTAGCTTGATTATCTGTGTTGTTTGATTACTCAGAGTGTAGCTTGATTATTTCGTTGTTACTCCATCGACTATATATATACTTGACCAAACATTATTCGAAAGAATTTAGACTGAATACATATGAGAACATTGAGAACATGATAATTATAAAAATGTATTATACTGAAGTTTCAAATATTGTTTGCATTACAACATACAAGAAATAAAAAAAATGTTTATTAATTTGATTAAATCAAAATTTATTTAATAAATAATTGTTAAAATAATTGTAACAATAATGGCTGAAAAAAGGGATACATATTTTGCATTTTATATTTATCTATATTAAAACTTTGATTGTAATAAATAAAGAATACATGGTTTCGTTCTAAAATTTTGAGATCAATCTGATTATAAGTACATTTTATTTATAAAGATAATTTTGAAAATGTTGTGCTAAAATACATCAAACAACATTTTGAATGTTTTTTTTCAGACTTTTACTTTAGAGAACGACTACTGTTTAAGTCAGGGATGGGCAAACTTTTCACGGGCCAAAAATCTGAAAAAAAAAGTTTGGCGGGCCAAGATAAATTTTTTTAAAATTTTTATAAATATTATACAAGTATTACAATTTAAATATGTTAATGAGATGAATGAAATTGCGATTTCGTTTTTAAAAAGTTCATTATATTGAGGTTCGAAGTGAGATGGACTGATTGTAAGGAACCAGGCTAAATGCTCATCTGTCAGTCTACTTCTGAAATAATTCTAAGATTCATAGTTGAAAACACTTGTTCACGTATATAAGATGAAGCAAACATAGCACCGATTTTCTGAGCGTGAGATATTAAATTTGGGAAACTTGCTTTCGATAATGATTTGTAAAACTCTAACTTTTACATATTTAGAAACCACTACTATATATTTCTTTTAATTTGCCTCGGACCAGCTAATTATCTATCCGCGGGCCGGATAGAACCTTCCGGTGAGCCGGAGTTGGCCCGAGGGCCGTAGTTTGCCCATCTCTGGTTTAAGTGCTGTAGATATTTTAATTATTTCAATTAGGCATTTTTTTTTTTTTGTTTATTCAAATAAGGTAGAAACATTTATGGTAAGTAATTGAAATTAAATTACATGTGTTACTTAAATGTAATATTAAATTTTTGTTCATTTATGTATTTAATTAAGATAAACAAAACAAAAACCTAAAGCACTTCTAGCAATAATTATATATAAACATAATAAAATATGCAGTGATGCTCAAAATTAAGGGAATTTTCATTTTTGTTTGTTTATTTATGCTCAGAACTACTGTGTAATGAATCGGTATGTGTTTAAGTTGATATAACAGAAAAATAAATAACCCCAAAACAGTACGAAAGTATGACTGTATCGTTGTTGCTGTGTCAAACCATCAGTGTCATGCAGTACTGGACGGACATCCCATGAGTAATCTACTCATGCATGGAGGGAGAGGGTCAGCTTCTATTGTGATAGAGCAACCGAAGGTAGAAGTCTGACTTGGCTCCGTGGCGCTGAAGAAGGAGGGCAATGCCTTCCAGGATGACTTTTGGAGGGAACTCCCCAGCATTTGTCTATCGTATGGAAGAAAACTTGGAAAACTCCCACCAGCCAGACCTACCAACGAGCAAGATGCTGCATATCATAAGTGCTATCGAGTCTTCTCGTCTTTTGAATCAGTGTCTTAGACAAAGCAATCAGCGGTTTGAACCTCAGCTCTAATGCTCACCAGCGGCATAAGTTGCCACTGAACCCCGATTCGGGCTGTATGATTGTGTGTAAGATTCTACAGCACCGTAAAGTCTAAAATCGAAATTAAAAATATCTAACAAAATAATTATTTGATAGAGATTATGACTCTTTCTTACAATTAATTGTACAGCTCTCACTTTTTGTGAATTCAAGCTAGAAATCAGGTAGTTTATGAGTTCCTATTGCTGTCGGTCCCACTCTACCAGCAATTTCCAACCATGGATAGTTCTAAGAAGTTGAAGACAAGCTATAATTGTTCTTCCTAGAACGTCCCTGATATGCTCTGTGAAGTTTAGATCTAGAGATCTAACTGGTCAATCCATCAAGTGAAAGTCTCCTCCAGAAATTTCTTTCTTTCATCAAAAACGAAATCAAGTCCAGAAATATCTTTGAAAAGACAAACATAGGACTCCAAGATCTCGCCACGTTGCTTCACACAATCACAGAACCTCTAACAAAGACATGAAGGCATGTACGTCCATACAACATGATACCTTCCCAGACCATTTGACCATTACTGACTTAGTGATTTGTTTCTCGGAATCTGAAATACAGGTAATGGGTCCCTGGTCCTCTCCAGTTGAAGCCTGAATGGCCGAATGGCTAGCGCTCTGGCGCTTGGTACCACAGGTTTCGGGTTCGAGTCCCGGCGGTGCCATGGGTGTTTGTAGTAGTTCGGAATCCACTTTAAGCCGTAGGTCCCGGTCTGTTTAGCCTAAAGTGTGCACAAGATGATCGTAGAGCGACAAACCAAACCAAACCTCTCCAGTTGAAGACAATTCGAAAATCTTTTTTTTGGCCCTACTGAATAGTCACTTGAGACTATCTATTTCTAGTCTCCCCCACTGTTTTCTGTCTCATTTTCCATCATTCAAAAGTTGTCGGTTACTTATTCAATTCCTTCTATTGGCTCACACTCTCCCTATATATATCTTGTTCAAATTTTCAATCGTCAATAAAATACTTTTATTCATCCACTCAACTTCAAATAAATTTTTTTAACTTGTAGTGGATGACACTTGATGTTAATACAGTTTTTCCAAATATTAATTCATTCATTAAATTTAAGTAATTAATTTTAGTTTTTTTTTAGATTTAAGTTGCATATATCTACCAATAGATGGCGCCAGATAAACTTAAAAAAATGAATGAAAATTATTTATAAAGGACTTTCTGCAATATAGAGGGAAAAAAAGTAGGAATTGACATTAAAAAATTTTTTTTATATATAATTTGTTTTAACTGTTAGCTTTGAATTTCACCGAACGCTGATTTGGCGAGGAGTGTGAGTAAACAAAGTGCTGAAATTGCCACACGCACTCATAAAGTTTGTTTTGCATGCACCTACACGTTTACGTATTTGTCCTTGTTTGGCAGCATCAGTTTTACGTTTTGTTCAGTTCTTTTCTGAAAATATCGATGAAATGTGCAAATTCTTTTAATTTTTGCGAGTGTTTGTTTATACCTAAAATGAAATTATAACTTTCCATAATAGTTAAAATGACTGGTGCTATATGATTAACTTTAAAAACTGATCATTTGATAAATTTAGAAAATGTATAAAAAATTTCGTTAGAGTAAATAAGTTTCACCTTTTTAAAAAGAAGTAAAAAAAAATTGAACAGAAATTGGTGAAAATTTTTTAAGAAACGAATTGTGAAATATGCACAAATAAGATTTTAATGATACACATATGTTATCGGTGAAATTATAGGAATGTTGTTTGCCTAAAATAGAATCAAATCGATTCTTAGAAGAAAAAAAAGTGTTGACTGAATGATTGTAAATAAGTTCTATGATTAATACTCGAGCTTTTATTTTTGTTTCTGATTAGCGACGTGGGAATTGTAGAAATCGTTCTAAAGACAAAGTGATATTGTTAAGAAACAAAAACATCTTAGTGAAGTTCTTGGTATAATATTGATATTTTTTTTCTCCCCCAATTCGGAGTCATTTGCATTTCTAATCGTCAAACCAGGAGCTTACGAAGTATTTTGGATCCATTCGAATGGAGCCGCCAATTTTTTGGATCAACATTGCTCAACAACAGTACAACATTGTTCATTGTTTCAGTTCAACACTAGTAGTTCAACACTAGTATAATGTTCAACATTACTACAACACTGTTCAACATTGTACATTGTTTCAACACTAATATAACACTATTTCAACACTAACACAACATTGCACATTGTTTCAACACTATTTCAACAACTAATGCAACATTGTACACATTGTTTCAACACTAGTATAACACTATTTCAACACTACATTGTTTCAACATTGCAACATTGTTTCAACACTAGTATAACACTATTTCAACACTAATGCGACATTGCACATTGTTTCAAACACTAGTATAACACTATTTCAACACTAATGCAACATTTTTATTTCAACACTAATGCAACACTAGTATAGCACTTGTATTATAACAATATTTTTCAACACTAACACAAGTTGTACAACATTGTTCAACTTTGTAGTATAACACTTTTCAACACAATGCAAACACTAGTACAAATTTCAACACTAATGTTTATTATTATAACAAAAGCAACATTGTAGTTTCACAACCCTATTTCAACATTAGTACAACATTGTACATTGTTTCAACACTAATTCTTGGTGCTATCACAAGAACCTGAAATAAAACTTATTACTAACATAGTTTGAATTCGCATACACCTCGCTCTTCTTTCAAGCCAATGGAGGAACTTTCCAAATTACCGTTTTATAGCGTTCATCCCTGGCGTACACAACAGAATATTCAATTTTATTACCTTATCGAGTTTTAAATTAAGCGTAATGCGTTATTCACCATGTCGTTAAAAACTAAACTTTAGCCGTGGAAAACTAAGTGTTTAGAAAGCACACCAAACTCAAAATAAAATTAAATATATATAATTGCTACTTTGGTTTCAACACTGATAGTTTAAAAATAGTTCAATTATATTCAACATCTTGCCTTGCGAGTCATTCTACCTGATGGGATTTTTCAGGAGTTTTTCTCATACGATACACAAATGCGGAGTAATTCCCTTAAAAGTCTACCAGGAAGGCATTGCCCACCTTCTTCAGCGACACGGAGCAGAAATCAGACTTTTACCTACGGGTGCTCCATAACCAACAGAAACTGCCTACCCTCTTCCAATTCTAAACAAACTGATATTTCATTCATGAATAAATAAAAAGAAATCTTTGTGTGCAATCATTACATTATTAAAGCATAAAAATTCTTTTATACGAGATCCCTTAAAATCAAATTTCTGTAAAGCTTTCACAAAATTGACTGGATTTTTTTTTTTTTTTTTTTTGTAATGGATCATAAAATTGATTTTTATTAAATAGTAACAAGTTTTTCTTAATATAATGATTTCAGGATTTTTTTTTTTAAATTAAACGAAAAAAAAAAAAATAACGATTCACTTACAAGTTTAATAAATACGCTTAGAGGAAATGAAAAAAAAAATTCTGGCTAATAATAAAACAATTTTGTCTTGGCTAGTTATATTTTACTATCGATTATTTCGTCAAATCATTTTTTTTAGTGCTAGTCTACTTGCCTCTAGATATTCATTTCCCTGTTCATAAAAACCAGTTTTAATCAGATTTTTTATCTTATCTTCCCAGAAAAATAATAAAGTATCTGATTTCACAAAAGATTTGTTACTATTTTAGCATACATCATGTGTTGTTTGAGAGACAAATTGTCTCGATGGTTGACGTTTTGTCCCATTAAAGATGATAAGCTATAATAGTAAAGTAGATTATTCACTTAAAAGTAGAAAAGATGAATTATAATTAATTAGGGAACTTGAACAATGGAACAATGCGTCAAAAGCTTTTATCTCTGTTTGAAACAACGTGTACGTTTTTTTTTTTTTATCATATCGAAATGTATCGTTATGAAATAAAACTTGTTTTCAATGAATCCACATAATTAGTAATTATTATACTTAAGATCATGAAAATCCAGAGAATTTTGTAGTTATTATTTTTAAAAAATTGAAAATATGCAATGAAGAACAAAATAAAATTTTCAGAAAAAAATTAATTCTATTCAGAAATTAAGCATTTCATATACATTTTTTTTTTTTTCTTATCCCATTTGGTAGACAGCAACATTCAGACTAAGTCCAAGAACCCGTGTGGTCCCATGGAAGAAGGGGAGAGAGGGGAAGCTTCTGTTGCAATGGAGCACACGTACGTATAATATGACTTGGCTCCGTGACTTTGAAGAAGGAGAGCAGTCCTTTCCTGGAGGACTTTTTAGGGTGTATACCCCGTATTTATATATCGTATTTAGGGATTGCAATATCGGACCAAAAGTTCAATACCGGTATTCGGTATTTTTTAGATCTTAATACCGGGATACCGGTTTTAATACCCATAGTAAAAATTTTAGAAAAAGAAAGAAAACACAGGTGTTTTTTTTTGTTTTTTTTTGTTTTATTAGAGAATGTAAATATCACAAAAAAATTTGTAACTTATAAATTATTACAGTATATAAAGAATCACAAAAAGTAAAGGAACATCTTATTTATTTAAATCACAAAAAAGTGTAAATATCACTATTCAGTCTGTGGTACTATTACAAATTTTTGAAAAATGATATTAAAAACATAATGCATCAGTTGCACTATCATTAAACCTGGAAAGTAATTTTGTGCAAAAATTACCAGCTGTCGAAAACGCTCTTTCAGCATCTACGCTAGTGGATGATACTGTTAGCAATGCGCGATATACTTTTTCCAAGTATTTACCTCTAAATCCCTCATCTTTAAATAAATCTATTTCTTGTCGGATTGTTTTGGATATAGCTGATTTCTGCATTATATTTTGGTTTGTTGAAATTTTTTAGTTATCGCTAATTCTAATTTTTGTTCAAGAGACAATTAATTTTCACTATCAACATTAGTGTCATTATAATCTTCGATAACTGAACCGAATTCTTCTGGATGTGGATAGGTTCTGGATTCTGAATAAGAATTTACAGATAAGAAAAAGAATTTCACAAATAAGAATTCACAGATAAGAATTCTAAATTTCTAGTAATTACCAAAAAAGCGGTATTTAAAGTTGTGAATACCGGTATTACAAAACTGTACAAATGGCTCAAAATACCGGTATTCGGTATCCCGGTATACCGGTATTGCAATCCCTAATCGTACTGGAGGAAACCCGGAGAACTCCCAGCAGTTAGTCCGACGAACGTAACAAGATGCTGAATATCACAAACACCATAGAGTCTCGTCGTTTTTTGAAACAGTGTCTACAACAAAGTCACCATCAGATTGAACCTCCTCTTAATGTTCACCAGTGGCATGCGTTGCCACTGAGCCACAAATCGGGCCTTCATATACATTGAGTCTATGAATGTAAGCGATGACTTTGATGCAATAGGATTTAGACAAAAAAAATGAAATTAAAGCTGATATATATACCTTCTTTAATTTTTATATAAAACTATCTTGAATAGTTTGAAATACTCTTTGCGTAAAAAAAAATTTTAATATTTAAATGTGAGCGCATGTATTGTAAATCGCAATTACCTATCTCCTGACGAAATAACAGATCCTCTATACTTTTATCTAAAGACCGAATATTGCAAACATCCATTTGGTGGATAAAGGGAAGATTTTATTTGGAGATTTTTGACAGGGTTTTTGATTACAACAATAACTGGTAAGAGCCAAATTACCAATAGAACTATCAAAGTTTTCTATTCTTATATATGCAGTATTAATTTCTTAACTGCTTGATAATTTTTAATAGTTTACAAGTTAACGTTTTTTTTTCGCAGGTTAACAAAAGCAATCCTTGTGAGTTGGCGAGTTGCAATGAACAAAGCTGGTACCCTCTAGCATCAAACATATTTTACATATTATTATAATTTGCAGAATTTTTCATGTGAGTGTAAACCAGAAGGTGAGTTTAGAGTCGAATGATAAATATTTCGCGAGTTGTAATGATACAAACTACTGCCTGGCAGATTACAGTTTTAGGCATTTATCAACTGTTCCATTTAATACAGTAAAAATCCCCATTCATGAGAAATATATTGCAGACAGAACGTAGAGAGAAACAAGTAATAACTATAAAAAAATTGTAAGTCAATTTCTACTTTTTTTTTTCTATATTGCAGAAAAGTCCTTTACAAATAAAGTTGAAATTTTCCTCTTACATTAGATACATGCAACTTAAATCTAAAAAAAAACCTAAAATTAATTAATTAAATTTAATTACTGAATTAATATTTGAAAAAACTGCATTAACATCAAGTGTCATCCACTACAAGTTCAAAAAAATGTATTTGAACTTGAGCGGATGAATAAAAAAAGTATTTTATGAACGATTGAAAATTTGAACGACATATATAGGGAGAGAGTGAACTAATAGTAGAATTTAATAAAAAAAAAATGTTTAAATAAACTGGATCCACCATAAATTCGCACAAGAGCTATATAGAGGACCACGTGCCGAGAGAAAGGAAAAATGTTTAAATAAATTTTACTTGAGATGTGTGGCAACCGTAAACTGCTCCATAGTTTTAAAAAATTAGAAGTTAGTTAGTCAGGATGTTGTTAGTAGTAATTCAGGCTTTTGCGTTGCAATGTTTGCTTTGTTAATTAGTAGTCTGATTTGAGCTGCGTGAAATAAATGATATGTTTGTGTCAATGTCTCCTGTCAATTCTAATATTCACCTTATGTTTACCCTATTTCGAAAAAAAAATTCGATTTTCGGGAAAATCTCAAAGTTGCAGATCACGCAAAAATTTAATTAACGCCATTATAATTTCAACAGCGAAAGCACCCATATCCGGCCATAATGTATACTGGCGTTGCCGAAAAGGATTTTACACTACAGGATTTGACAGTTGAGAGCTCATTTTTCTTATAAATGCAAGCTCTAAATTTTATGTCAATTAATGTTAAATTTTGATGATTAATGTGTTATTTTTAAAATTTATTTTGTTCCATCCATGAAATAATTTTCATTTCTCGCCCTACAAAAATAGATACACCATTGTTCTATTTTGTATTATTTTAAAATTTCTTTTGTTCCAGTCGTGAACAATTTTTATATCTCATACAAGAAAAAACAGATACACTAGTGTTTTATTGTAAACTAAAATTGTGGTTTTATTCAAGAATTTAGTTATATTAAAGGAACACGGATTTCTCCCCAGGGAAACACGAAAGAAACACGCCAGTATTTTTAAAATTGAAGGAATCGTATTCTTCTCTGTATTGGAATTATTTTATTCTTATCTGTATCGGAATGATTTTATTCATATCTGTTGTTTCCTATTAGCATTGATTGTGAAATGAATGTAGGAGTTTTGTTCATAGAGGAAAACCTGAACAACATATATTTAAACAAAAACAGCACAGCACAAACAAATACACTATGTGGAAGAAAGTGACGGGACACGACACTATAACGACATAAACCCATATTTATTAAAATTATTAGGAGGTAGGGCCTCCTTTGGCTGCGATTACAGCTGCAAACCTTCTGGGCATGTTTTCCCTAAATTAGCCATAGTGGCAAGAGGAATTTCCTTCCAAATGTTTAACAGGAAGTTCCATAGTTCAGGCTTTATTTTGGGGGAGTGGGGTGCAGGCCCTCAACCGACGGTCCAATTCGTCCCAGAGATGTTCAATTGGGTTAAGATCAGGGCTCTGCGCCTGCCACTCCCTGCGTTTAACGTTGATGTTCACATACCAATCAAGAGACCTCCTTGCAACATGGCATGTTGCGTTGTCGTCTTGATACCAGCAATCATCCATACCGTATGTTGCCCACAAGGTAGGAAGAACATGATTGTCGAGAATATCACAGTATCTATCGGCTTTCATCGCACCATCAACCTTCACCAGTGGGCCAGCCCCATACCAGGAGAAACAGGACCATACCATCAATCCTCCTCCACCAAACTTTACAGTTGGAACGACACACTCGGGCAAAAGGCGTTCTCCTGGTAAACGCCATACCCAAACACGTCCATCGGAACGGAAAAGGGTAAATCGTGACTCGTCACTCCAAAGGACGCGTTTCCAGTCATCCAGAGTCCAAGTAAGGTGGTCTTTGGCCCATAGAAGGCGCGCTTTCTTGTTGGTTTTCGTAATCAAAATTTATGGGCCGCCGAACGTCCAGTGTAACCTAACTTATGGGCCTCGATACGAAGAGTCTTGGTCGAAACGGCCACACCTGTGGCTTGTCAAAACTCATTAGCGATGTTATCCATGGATGTTTGACGGTTACTTCGAATCTCCCTGCCGAGCACCCGCCGGTCCCTGCTGGTGAGAACTGTGGTCGTCCACTTTGGGGTTTGTTCTGGCAGTGTCCCTCAGTCTTGTAGCGACACACAACACGAGCTACAGTTGATTTTGAACAGTTACGGAGAAATATCTCCCTAATTGACACCTTGGCAAGATGCAAATCAACCAACACACCTTTCTCGAACTGAGACAACTCTTCCCGTGGCGGCATCTTGACAAAAAACAACTCTAGTCGACTCCCTCCAGAGTATTTATAGGATATGGCTGACACGTGATACCTATTATTGCGCATGTGTCAGCTGTATTGTCCACTTTTCTACTTTTCGAGGGTGTCCGTCACTTTCTTCCAGATAGTGTATATTACAGGATTTTTTGTTTCGCCATTTTCCTTGAACACAACCGTGTCATCCATTTTTTTTTCTCGTATCACTGTTGCTACTCCAACACAGATAAATTTACCTCTCATTACAGTTACAGTTTTATCTTAACGCGACATTTGTCTTGAAATTATTTTATTCTTATCTGTATTGGAATTATTTTATTCTTTCTGTATTGGAATTATTTTATTCTTATCTGTATTGGAATTATATTATTCTTATCTGTATCGGAATTATTTTATTCTTCGTGTATTGGGATTATTTTATTCTTATCTGTATTGGAATTATTTTATTCTTATCTGTATCGGAATTATTTTATTGTTATCTGTATCGGAATTATTTTATTCTTATCTGCATCGGAATTATTTTATTCTTATATGTATTCTTATATGCTATTTTTGTATGTGCATTTTTGTTATGAATGCATTATTAGATGTGGATTTTTTTATATAATTCTAATTATTTGTTAACATTATTATTATAGTATATATATTACATATTGATTTATTTTTACGTTGAAATGGATTTGATAATTTTAATTTTGGGAATATTTAATACCAGATATTCTTTTAGGACAAAAGTAAATTACCATTTATTACAAACATTTTTTTTGTTGTTGTTAATAACAGAACTCCCCCTTTTTTAAGAACCATGTCCTTTTTCAGCCAAGGCAAGAAAGGCGATTTATACAAATTGGCTGTTGAGTTTGGAGGGAGCGTAATATGTGATATGAAAATGATAGAGTTTAAAAAATTATTACCAAGAGCGAAGCCTATGAGGAAGATTCAGACATCGTAAAAGATTGTTAATAATATTTATTAGCTTGAGCAAGAAAGGAAACAAAAAGAACAGAGGAATTCGAGTTAAGAAAACTTGAAAATGAATCACAAATCACTATCGGCTTCACTTTCTGAGGCAGCGGACAACATTATTTCGAAATAATTAAGCTCATGCCTAAATTCAATTCAATAGAAGATGACATTACAATTTTTTCTATCATTATCCATATCTCTTGACTTTATTATCACCAGAAATTGTCCAGTTAATCGGAAGGAAATCCATAAAAAATTTGAAGATTAGGAATATTAAAACAATTTTATTAAAAAGATTTAAATTCAATCCTGAAAGCTTTAGGAAAAAAATTGGATGAACTTCCATAGATGGCTGAAAAAGCTTGGAGGGACTTTTGTTATGAAATAACGAGGTATTTTGAATGGATGGGAGAATTGAAAATCAATGATTTGGAATTAAAAATCTAGTCATAACAGATCAACTTAAAAAATAAAAGGTATCACCTGAAGTGAGATGAATGGACAAAATTTACTTTACCAGTCAAGTTAGCAACAAGTGGGTGAATATGATAGCGTTCGTAGTACAACATCGAAATAAATCCTCCTCGTTCCAAAAGGAAGAATTGCTGAAAGGATTCCAGTTGTTTTACCTTTAGGTCGACATCGAAATAAGAATCGTATGAATTCAACTTTAAATTAAGTTGTTTTACTTGTGGAAGAAAGGGTATAGATCAAAGTTTTGTATGAAGAAGAATCAATCAAGGAATACACCGGTTACATCACAAAATAATTTAGTTCAAGCCTAAACCGCCATGAATGTAACCCACAAGTGCTAATTGCTAAGATTTCTATTCCTGTGTTCAAATCGGTAAACGCTTAGTTTAACGTAGATGATTTAAAGACCATCCAGGTCAAATGCGGAAATACAGTTTTGAACAAAATTATAGATATAAGTGCATAGATCTCAATAGTACGTGACGACACAACTTATGATGGAGAAATAAAAAATAAAAATATCTTCGGCGTTTGGAGAACGTGAGTTAACACCCTTAAGTACTTGCGATGAAAGCTAATGATGATTTACATGGTAAAGTTCCACTTGTGTCGTTTCAAAAACCTTGTTTCTGTTTTATTGTTAAAACCACAAGGAAATTAACAACTATGGGAAAACTATATTTTCAGAATTGGAAAACCGAACACAATTGCTTACTTCAGACTTTAGATAAAGAAAAAATGTCTTTAGCCTTGTATCACGTTGCCCCCAAGCACAGTAACTTCCGCACGTTGTTGCTTTTTTTTTTACCATTCTTGATGGCATTTTGTTTTGCCTTTTACTGATTTTGATTACATTGAAGAAGAAAAGCATTATGAAAGATTAGCTTAAAACACTAAACCTTTTACATTATATGAAAACTTATTTGGGCTGCTTGGGTGTTTTTTTTTTTTTGTCTGCATGAAAAGAAATGTGACAACTTTCAAGAAGAGAAAACCATCAGCATGTTTTTTCAGTATATGTGCTGTTGTCCACTTTTGACATTCTTCTGGATTGTTTGCTATTTTTTTTTTATCTTCTTACAGAAGGAGGTGTTTGTGTCTTTGAAGGAGTTATTTCTTATTTAGTTATTGGAGAAGATTATTATAA
>BPLR01017740.1:0-20125 GCA_021605095.1 Caerostris extrusa | reverse complement strand
CTAAAACAATGTTCAATGTCAATGCAATCATATGCCTACAAAAAAAGATTTGATGCTCCATCCAAGTCTTTTTTCTTCTCCCAGAAATGTTTTAAGCCTCTTTTTATTTAATCTTGAGTCTAAAATATTTCGTGTGATAAAGATTTTGAAAGCTGTTGCTTATTATAAAGATATTAACATATTTTAAGAATGATTTCATAAAATATGATATAATAAAATGATCTCATATTCGAATAAATATTTTCGTCAAACTCTTATTTTTAATAGAGTTAATCGAAGTGCGTTGTTGCTGCCAAACACTAAAAAATAAAATTATTTCTTCATTTATTTTACAAATTATCCACTCATTTCAATGATGAAAATAGGTTTTTTTTTTCTCTTACTACAATTTTTGAAAGGATTAATTTGCCAGGATAAAGGAATCTTGTAAGGAAAAAAAATCATTAAATATTTTGTGAGATTTTTAATTATGTTACTTTGAATTCTGAAAGCGTTGACTGAGTTCACGTTGAATCTGTTCTCCCGGCGCTAAGCGTTGTTCACCTCGAAATTTCGTATTCATTGAACAAATGTCAATCCAAACTACTAGTCTCTCTCAGTAAAGATTTTGTAAACTTTGATCTCAAAATAATGAAAAAATAATTTAATGTTATTTTCAAAATTTCAACAATCAGTTATTTTAAAGAAATCTCACTTTTCTATATTAAAATAATTGTTGACAAATATCTTTCCTTTTTACTTGAATATTATAAATTAACTTAGTGCGTATCAGATCAGTTTCATATTAATGAAATAGTCTCCAGAGAATATATATTTAAATAGTATATATTTAAATAAGTATTTTCATTAATTTGCTTCTCTGAATATTATAGTTACTTCACAGACTTATTTGCTCAATTATTGCAAATCTATTTACAATGAGTTATTTTAAAGACTCTCAAAATATAACATACCTCTTTACTCTTCAGAATGTTTGTTATGCAAAGAATATTTCCAAATCTGTTCAAATCACTGTTTATTTTAAGTTATATTATTTAAAACTTTATTTTAAGACACATAAAATTATCATGCAAAATAAGAAGAAATTTTCCAAAGTTAGAGCCTAAAATCTTCCTAGATAACAAAAATTTAGTCACATAAAATTAAATCTCTGAGTTACGATTGAGTCAAGTTTTCATTGTTTTTCCATCATGGAGTCAGAAAAAGTTTAGAGGTGAGAGATTTTTGAAGAAATGGAAAAAGTGTAATTAAAAAACACCAGAAATTAAACCAATGTTTCAGTGTAAAACGTATCTTTTATTTACACTCATGTCCATAAATTAAGGATAATTCAGAATCACACAGAAGTTGAACTCTAAAATAAAAAAAAAAAAGAAATTTCACCTGTAGAATTATCACACATCTTGAAGAAGAATATGCAAATTACAGGAAACCACCAGATGGCGCGGATAGTACATCACAATGACGAGAGTGTAAGAGAGGGGTATATAAGGAATGGTGGCAAAGAAGTAAAATTGTTCTAAGCGCTTTAAAAAGCCTTTCAGTGCAATAACCGCATAGTTATGGCACAAAGGAAGCATTTGGATGATTTTACGTGGTAGAATTATCGGACGACTGGAATGTGGACGTACCCAGCTGGAGTATCCGAGGAACTTGGAATCGCCCAGAGTGTCATCTCAGGCTTTGGCAACGATTCAAGATGATGGTAATGTGAGTGGTGTTACGGCACAGGTCGCTCCCGGAGTTACAACACCGAATGAGGACCGGTATTTAGCAGTTACTGCTAAAGAAAGAGACGGAGTACAGCATCAGACCTGTCCGTATCAGACCGTGTACAGACGCTTAGGGCACATTGGTCTATATGCTCGTAGCCCTGTCAGATGTGTTCCACCTACCGCAACTCACACTGTCGCCTGTGATTAACCTGGAGTAGAGAGCATGCATTGTGGACACCGCAACAGTGGTCTGGTGTGATGTTTTCCGACGAGTCCAGGTTTAGTTTGCAGTCTGATTCTCGCCGGACTTTCATATGGAGAGCGCCACTTACCCGTTACCACCAAGAGAACACCATTGAACGACACAGTTACGGTGGTGCAAGATGGCTCGTTTGGGGAGGGAATTATTCTTGGTTCCAGAACTGACCTGCATGTTCAGAGTGTAACGATGACAGGCCACATCTATCGGGATGTCATTCTGTAACAACATGCACGTTTGTTTCGTGGTGCCATGGGTGCTGAATTTCTGTTTATGGATGACAACGCCCGTCCTCACCGTGCAAACATTGTAGACGAATACCTTCAATTGAAGGATATCTCCCGTATGGATTGGACAGCATACTCACCGGACTTGAATCAATAGAGCATGTGTGGGATATGCTTGGCCGACGAATTGCAGCCCGTCAACCCCCCTCCCACCTGTCAACCGGAACTTCGGAGGGCATTGATTGATGAGTGGTGTAAATCCCCAAGATCAGATTGATAATTTGATACTCAGCTTGCCTAGGCGTTGTAAGGCCAGTATTGCATCGTCCGGGAGACATACTCCATATTAACCATCATACTATCCATGTTATACTTTTTTTTTTGTAAATAGGTTCTTTTTGAAATTTGCTCCAGGGAGTAAAAATCGCAATTTTTATCAATTATGTCAAACATATAGCATCTTTTTTTGCTCTTTTACCTTTTTTGTTTAATAAATAGACTTTACAAATTAGTCAAATTTGTTTTGCTTCTGTCTCTTTCTTTTGCCTGAACTTCATTATCCTTAATTTATGGACATGAGTGTAAATAGAATGCATGCAGTTATCATTTATAAAAAGTACCCTATCAGACAAGACTGGAAAAAAGAGTCTCTTTGTAGGTTTATAAAAGATGAAAAGGGGATTGTTTTTATTTTTTTTAAAAATACATTGCCCTGTAAGTCAACGGCTCTCAAAGTATGTTTCAGAGTTCTCCCATAACAAGATCGAATGGCATCAAACCTTTTTCCTTCAATAAATATAATGAATTGAAACTAACTTTAATTAAATATTTTTTTAAATATAATAATTTTATGCTAGCAATAGTTTAGTAATATACAGGACAATACCGCATAGGCTATGCAGATCCTCACTTGGAAAAAAACCATAACATGAAGAAGCAAATTTGACCATGACACGAAGAAGCATAGATTTCGAGAAAAAAAAAAAAAAAAAAAAAAAAATAGGACGTCTTATCAGGAGTACAGAAAATGAGCTGTATATAAATCCTATGAAACTTCAGTACAGATAAAATAGTTTTATAATATAGCTTCATTCGAGAACTGTTTTTTTTGTTTGTTTGTTTGTTTCACAGAGGAAGAATTGTGGTTTGTCGCGAGATAGCGGATTAACTTTCCGAAAAATTGATACTCATGCATAATTGATTGGACATAACCCAACCCCCAATGACGCTGATATGCAATTGATGGATGCATGAGTGACGAACCAATCGACGGCAATGATTTCCAGCAGCCTCGTTGCAGGACAACACGTGAGGACAGGCATAATGTGCACTGCTGGATCACATTGCGATGTCAGGAAGCAGATCAATAAGATACAACAAATAGGTTCTGTTGCATAACACTTTGTGTTAGCGCGTACGATTCAATGTCGTTTGCAGTCCGGGGAGTTTCAGTAAGACGTCCATTGATGCGATTACCTTTGACCCTAGACCATACAAATTTGTGTCTGTAGTGGTCAGGCAAACGCCGAAATGGACCTACTAACGGCACGATATTGTAATTTCAAACGAATTACGATTCTACCTACAAAACAGTGATGGTCATATCCAAGTCTGGTGACAAAGTGGCAAGACGTTGCATAACTCTTTCATTATGCATCGCAATACCAGTTATTCACCTTGCATTATGATTTCCGATGGTATTGGATTTTACTATCTCACCTTTCTAATAAGCGTTACAGCTATACTGAACAGCTACCGATATACCTCTGAGGTTTGGAGCCTACTGTCTTTTATACTTTCAAGGCCGTAAATCAACAGGCCATATTTAAATCATACATGGCATGCCATGTTCAGCATTTCTTCTTTACACAACTAGCTTGCACTACTGCCTTGGCTAGCCGGTTTTTTCCCCTCTGTTGCCCATCAAGTATGTCTGGTTAATGATTGGCAAAGACAAATCAACTTTGGTAAGATCTATGAAACATACCCGAGACTCATATTATATATATATATACTTGCGTTGCCTAATAAATTTGACTATGATAACTCTTATCCTTCTTGGTAATACATTTTAATGGTCAGTAGTGTATAAAATGAAATGATTACTATTTCATAGCAATAGCAAAATACAACGCCTAGCATTGAATGTTAAAACAGCATTTAGATAAACCTACTTTTATTGCAATGCTTGTTTGTTTGTTTTTTTGCGGCCAGGTAAGGAATTATACAAAGACCTAACGTCATTTCTTCTATAGATTTTGTCCGGCACTCTCCATTGTTTCAAATCTTCTATATTTTGTTGTGGCCTAATTTTTACGACTTATTATGTCCCCTACATATAAGTTGAATAAAACGTCTGCCCTAGGATGTCATACAAAGAAGGTTAATCAACACAAACTGACGTAGGATGGCATCAACATATTGTAAAATTGTTAAGGATGTACGCAATAGTATTACTGGTAATCGCAATAATATGACGGGTTTTATCATGGGCGTAACACTCCACATGAAATTACTTCGTGTCTTTGCAATACCCTATTTCCTTCATTCACGGAAATGTGATTCTGCAAGACCGAAGAGAATCCATCACTGAGATCATATGATGCTTGTCTACAGCCAACAATAATGACCGGTGACAGTATCACTCCAGGTAAGTTTGTTTTTGTTAGGGAAAGAAGGGGATAAAAATAGACTTTTTAAAGGGCATTATTCAGCGGCTACAAATTTTGCTGAGGAAGGGCAGTACTGTGCAGGTGGCAGCCCATTGCTTGGTATGTTCATCTAGCATAATGAGTACAGGTTATGCGACATCGATCAAAATATTCCAGCTGTCTATAAGGTCTTCGGCAATGTCATAGCAATGTTGTTTATTGTATCACCAAGAGTCGCATTACCTGCACCAAGTAAAGATGAACCAAACGTCGGCAGTTGTTATCTGTTTTGTGAGATGTTAATTGCGCAATACTCATTGGCCATGGAATGTTTTTAACTTCAGATTATTTCAAGGTTTCTTTTTAATTGCAAATGTATGTTTACTTAATCTTAACGATAGTAGCAAAATTAAGAAATAAATAAATTGCATTGTTTTGAAAGGACTCAGGATTAATATTTTTGGGTTTTTAATCAAAACTAATTACTAATGAGAAATAAAATGCTAGAAATTTTAAAAATCGTATCCTTTAAGCTTGTACTTATTAAAAGTTGTTATACTGTCAGTTTTATTTCGTTCTTCACAAGTTACCTTGAAACCGTTTCTTTGAACGAAATACGCTGACTGGGCATGATGAGATTGTGATATCGGAATAGAAATAAAAGCGTTAGTTTAGGAACTGCTAGTGATTCTCTAGTGATTCTCTAGTGATTCTCTAGTATCTTCTTTGCTATCTCTATATGTATGTTTTTATATTTTGTCATGGTGAGCAAGTTGTCTTCCAGATACTGTGTTGAATAAAATACTGCTTAAAATTCACCACTGCACTCTACGGGAGTTATTGATAGCATACCAACACCAGCAAAAGTTCTTACTATTAATTAATTTTCTAATTGAAATAAGATGATTTAATTTTCTGTAGAGAATAGCTTTCAATCCCTTTACCTCCACAGTTTTTACTGCTGAAAACTACAATATCGGATAATATGCATTTATATACGAAAATTAAAAAAAAAAGCTTTAATAAAAAACACTATTGCAACACATTTGCATTTTCTAAAAGCATTTTCTTCAATCCATAAGATTTTGATGGCCTTTAAAGGTCCTTTATATATATGTATTGGTTTTCGCTGTTGTCAGTGCTTGTCTTTTTTTTCACTTAGAAGCTTTAGTTTATTGACTGACAGTAAACGTCCTTTAGAAAAAAATCATATAAAAAGATTAGAAGGATTTGAATGCATCCCATTTTTTTAAAATATTGCGATTTTAATGGACCCCGCTTTCATTTATTTGATCATCTCTTACCTTCTGTCTGCCGGGGAACGGATTTAATTTACAAGATATTTGAAACAGTTGATACAATTTTTAAAATGTTCAAACCAATTGACAGTGCTGCTTTCAAATTTCTGGCTTTTTGTCCTATTCTCCGTAATGTATGTCAGCTACGTCGGTTCATATCATGTGTTTGGGGTCTACTATAATGTATCCACAGTTTGCCATCATAGTTTGGCCTAATACCCCTCTTTTCCGAGGATAAATGATCAGTGAATAGATGTTCCATCACCTGAAGAAGGATGCACGAGATCTTTTTTCTCTCAGTTCCAATCCGTCAGATATCTCCTCAAATTACATAAAGAATTTCAAATGCAAGCATGTTTAAATCTACACTAAGCAGTGAAATCTTTTAATACACCTGCATGTTATTCTTAAGTAGTACTAGAAATATTCTCCTCCCATTGTTCGAAATCGACTACAAGCAGAGCATCTAAACTCAAGCTCAACTGCCTACACTTTTGAAATTCTGCCGTGTTCAGTGGTATATTTCAAAATTTAATATTATTACGAACTTAAATATTTAATGATTTTTCATATATTGATAAAACATGGGCATATCTTTATATTCCGTTCATATATCTTAAATTTTAACATACTTCAAAAATTCGAAAAAATGCCTTTATTCTTTGAAAATACTGTAAAATCTTCATTGACGCAACAGCCCCGGGGCTGGCCATATTTGTAATATTCTTCCACGCTGAATCGGACTGTCACGCGACATTAATGGACTAGAATATTTGGATTGATCATTTTTATCATTTCAAAAAAAGGACTAACAAAATAAACTAAGAAGAGAAATTTTCCTTTCTCATTGACATAACTGCCCCATGGTAGTCATGGAACCAACTGGTAGATTTCGAGACAGGATGTTTCAAATTGGATGTTTTTCTTTTTTATGGGTAGGGTGGTCAGCCCAACGCTCTACTATCATATTAGACCGCGACGTGCGGTTTCGAACTACTACAAAATATAAGTGGCCCCACCGGAATCGAACCCGAAACCTGTGGTATCGATCTCCAGAGCGCTAGTCACTCGGCCATTAGCCCCCAAATTTTAAATTTATTATACAATATTGATATTTATTGGACAATAAGTGATAACAGATAAGCGATTGCTAGTAATCAATACTATCCGTCTTTCTCGATCACTAATCTGATTCTTCAAAATTGATCCGTTGCCAATGGAAATTCACCCTAATTCATACAAGATTTTTGAAAATAAATGAATGCTTACAAGGTAGTTTCCTAACAAAATGTTCTTTATACTAAAACACTGGAGAGGTAATTACAATGTTCTCTATAGGAAAGAACGCCTAATTGTCTGACGACTCATTATGTTAATTCTTGCAGAACTGTTGATAAACGCCTTAGAACAGTTTCTTCCTCATTAAGTATTATTTCTATTTCTCTAACTAGCTACCCGCTTTCACGGAATTCTGATATTTGTTGAGAAAATGAAGTTATGCAAAGTTGCTTAAAATATAAAGAAATATTTGTAGGTCTTCGAAATTTTGATTCCTGCTTAAAAGAATTATCAATGTTTTCAGTTTATTTTAATTTCCATTCAAATATCTCTAGAAAGGCAACCATTTCTTATATACGTAGAAAATGGTGCGAGAATACTGGATCTCCTAATTTGTCTTGCTTTAAAATGCTAGTGGGCTTAGGCATTTGAATAGCAGATCTGTATCATATATCTAAGGTGTATCCCTGCCTGCTACGCAATTCTGAACATCGAGAAGCGCCCCTGTGCTTCAAGTCAAATGGTCAATAGATTTGCAATGTCGTTCCCACGGCGGCTTTCATTTCGAATTGGTTTGTTTGCTGGACTTTAAATCAAGATCTCTGAGCTAACTCCACCAGCTACTCCATATTTTTTATAGAATTTTTAATGAGGTAAATCCACACCAAATAGTTATTTTTTTTAAATGCAAAATAGATCTTAGACTGCATTAGGATTTTTTCAAAATACGCTACCGCTGAGACAAAATGTGCTTCATCAGTTCTTTCATGATTTGCAAGAGAGCGGTTTCAAGCATTTCTTGAGGGTTTTTGTAAGAATAACATTTCATTCTCATACGCATAGGAATTTCCCTATTGTAGTGAATAGTATATCCAGCGAGTTATATATTGTCCGAGCACTGCTTTTTCTAACTGTTGAACCGCGCACATCGATAGCAACAATCTCAGTTTTCAGTAATGATTTTCCCCTGCACTCCTAAAGTTCTAAACTTTTCAAAACCTGCCGTTGTCATTGAATATTTTATTGAGCCTGTTGATGTTCTCGCAGTGCAGCAAAACCTTGCCCACTCTTTTTGCTTCAGTAAATTTTCATTAGCAATGCATAACAGACAGAAATGTTTACACTACATCACAAATAACGGAAGCAGCTAGGATAATGGCTCGAAATAGCAACTGCCAAAAGTTTGAATAATCTACATTCACACAATAATATTAAATTGAGTTAATGAGGTAAAAATATTTATTTTTCTTTTTAATTTTTGGATCTTTTACTGCCTAAAATCTGCCTAAGGTGCCCCACTTTAAGCCTTGATGTCGATAAAGCAAACTCTTATTTTTATAAATCGAATTTCAAGGGTTCGAATATTATGCATACAAAATGATGTTGCCTTTTACGCAGTATATTCTTTATTTTTGAGTTTTAAACACCTACACTTCAGCTAGGGCCATCCTGTACATTATATTGCTGTAATTACTTAAACTGTGGTCTCACTTCGGGATCAGATAAGGAGATGGGTTTTAACTTAAATATGCCATTCCGTTAACTTCACACAATCCTATCATAAAGATTAAATTATTAAAATTAAAAAGTCAGACTAAAAGAGACCCTGAAAAAAATGTGCAATACAATTAATAATTTTTGTTCGAATTTTTTTGTAAGAATTGAAAGGAGAAACTTAATAATCTCTTGTAATTGCTTAAGAGGATGATTGCTATTAAAAATGTAATTAAAAAGAAAGCATGAATAATTGTTAGAGATGTAATTAAACGAGCGTTTGGTATTTATTCATTAAATATAACTTTTGACGCACAAATGAAATCGCATTAAGAAACAATTTAACAAATCATTCATTCAGAATTCATTCGAGCAACAAAAGAAATCAAATAGTTCGCTGAAAACATTCATGAGTAAATCTTTGTATAAAATCCAAATTACTGACAGAATAATTTATATTCCAAGACAAAAAAGGTTAATAATAAATGTCAACAACGGAAAATAATAAATTTAATTAGAAATCAAGAAAATAATGTTTCTTTTTTTTTTTCCTTCCAGAAAATCGTCATCTGCGTGCAACAAAATAAGAACTATTTAAAAGGAGTTGGATTTTTACGAACATATGCACACAAATGATTCGACGAATGAATAAAAAAAAAAAACCAAATATTTATTTTTTTTAACTCATTTTAGTCCACATTTAAAGGAAAAAGATTTTCAATTGGGAAAGCAAACTCTCGAAAAGCTTCCTTAACACGATCAGCTTATTTCATAGAAATATTTCGTGTTTTAAATTTAACTTAATTTGTGTAAAGATAGAAATAATACATTTTAAAAAAAGCTCATATGAAACCACCATGTCAAAAACAACCTAAGTAGATGGGATAGTAATCAGAATAAAATTTTGCTTTTGTTTAGATATTATCGATGCATTTTTTAACTTACATTTAAGTTTCTCAATTTCTTTTATTTCTATCTTTGATAATTTCTATAAAACTTCTGAAATCAATATACATTCTTAAATCCTTTTAATGCTCTATTCTTTATTAATGTCAGGGTTTGCTTCTCATGAGCGTTAGATACGAGGAAAACTTGAAATTAACCTTGTAAATAATACAGAAACACCAAAACCCTATATTGCAGAAAAAAAAAAAAAAAACTTTAACACCCTTGCATTTGTGTGTTATATATAGGGAAAACCATAAAAACTATCTCCAGGCAGCCTATCTGAGTAAATGAAATGCTCATACAGAATGTCACAATCAACATCAAGTGATTACAAAGGGAAGCAATTCAATTTTATTAACTGCAATGAAAAAACTTTAATTTGCTCCAAACTCAAAACTAAATCTTTCAAACCTCAAAATAATGTTCAGCTTTTTATGTATATTTTATGGATAACATCTTGTTTATTTATTTATTTGCCTTTTACAGAAGTACAGTAAGTAGCAAATATATCATCATCATTATGACTCAAAACACAAAATAAATATACTTACTTTGAAGTGCTAAGAAACGCTAGTAGATGGCGCTATGAGTTTACATCAATATTCTTTCAGTTTAAATAAATTTTTTTTTTATCCCTTTTACTCTTTATCTATTTAGTAATGCACATAACGGAAAAGGTTATAGACGTGAAATTATCACCAGGATCTTTTCATTGATTACCTTATATTTATTACCTTTATTGATACTTTATATCTCAATATAGGAAAATTGTAAAACATTTTACGATTCCCTATTTTCAACATATGCTAACGATTATTACGGTACATTTATTTATTTTAGGTGAAAAATAATACAAATTTATTTATCTGGTCACCTATTTGTTTGAGAAGCTTATACTTTAGCATTACTTACATCGTAGTAGCTATATTTAGCAAGTTCTTAAAATGTATTTTTTAATGGTTAGGTTTGAAAAATATATTTAAATAGAATAAATAAGCATTTTCTAGCTGTTCAAGTTAACTCTTAACTATTTAACATATATTCTAAAATAATATTAACATATATTATACATATATTCTAAAAATAATATTAACATATATTATACATATATTCTAAAATAACATTCTTCTTACTTTAGTAAACTCATTTAAAATACTCTAAACGAGTTTACTAAAGAAAGAAGAAGACATAATTAAAAAATAGTCATTGTTTACTCCTAAATGTCTAACAAATTAACAGACAATTAATATTTCTTCAATTGCAATGAAGTTAAATACACACACACACACACACACACAAATATATATATATATATATAATGATGATGACATAATTTAATTACCATTCTTTTACCTACAGATGCTTCATTATTAAATATTTCAATGCTTTTGACAAGGTAAAATTTTAGGTGAAAAATAATACACAAATTTATTTATCTGGTCACCTATTTGTTCGCGAAGCTTATACTTTAGCATTACTTACTTCGTAGTAGCTATATTTAGCAAGTTCTTAAAATGTCTTTTAATGGTTAGGTTTGAAAATATATTTAAATAGAATAAATATATTTTCCAGCTGTTCAAGTTAACTCTTCATTGTTTAGTCATTGTTTACTCCTAAATGTCTAACAAATTAACAGACAATTAATATTCCTTCAATTGCAATGAAGTTAAATACATACAGACACAGACACAGACACACACACACACAGACACACACACACAGACACACACACACACAGACACACACACATATATATATATATAATGATGATGACATAATTTAATTACCATTCTTTTTACCTAGCAGATACTTCGTTATTAAATATTTCAATGCTTTTGACAGTGTTTTTTAGTGTACTAAAAAAAATTAATTAAGTTAAAAGGAAATATTTTTCTTTTATTAAAGCCGATGGGTATTCAATCTTTATATCTCTGCATTATTGCATTCGTTATCGTAACGTTTTTCCCTTTTGTTAAATGTTTTAAAGAACTTAATTTTTTATATATCTAAAAAAAAAAATGAACTAAATAAAGCAAAACGAAAAAGCCCTTAAAGCTTCATAAATTACGTAAATTAGGCAAAAAGTGGTTTTCTAGGATACAAAAAAATGAGCGGACAAATATGTTGAGAAATGCTTATATGACCTATAACCTAATAACTTTTGAAATATACATCATTAAAGCTAATAAAAACTTGGGCTTTGTGCGCGCATACTAGAATGCACAAGCGTGCATTAGAGACAGTCACCTCGATAGATGCCAAACGTTTCACATCGAGAGCCATGCATTGTTGGAAGTTTTTGGCATGTTGTTCTCCAGCTCACAACTGTGAGTGAGTTCTACCTAAAACCATTGCTGGAAAGAGTCTTTGAGTAGAATGTGTGTAGCACGAGGGAGTGGAATGCGGGGCAAACAAACAGCAAAAAAACATGCAATACTACAAACGATTTACAACTCTGAATTGTACTTAAAAGTTTTTCGATCTGTGCAATAATAATATTTTTAATTAAAAAAATATTCGATTGTTCCACAGGAAATGAATAGTGTAGTATTAGCTGAAGTTCTATAAAACATATATGTACCTGTATTAAGTTAAATAAATTTGTTGTCTCCATTTTGTCTCTATCTAATTTATATTTTGTTCGCATACTGTTTTTGGAATTTTAAGGAAAGCTTAACAAATATAAACATAGATTTCACAAAACATGGATCATTTTCTTTAAAAATATAAACTTGGACATTCTGCTGCCCAAGCAGCACGAAACATGAATGCTGCACTTGGGAATGATACAGCTAATGTATCCACAGTAAGACGATGGTTTGAAAAACTCAAATCAGGAGATATGAGCTTAGAAAATGAACCCGCGAAAGACCCAAATCCATCCTCTGTAGTCATATTCTGAAGGCAAAGGTTGAAGCTAGCCCAACAATAACTGTTAGAGAACTAGATTTTGATCTTGGAGTTGGTGTAATATTAGTTTCGAAACATCATGTAAGTGCTTGAAATGGTGAAAAATAACGTTATTCTTCATGGCGCTGGAAAAATAATTTCTGCAAGAGTTGAAAGATAAGTAATAATTTCAAGGCTTGCAGATTTGTACTTAAATTCGGTAGAGAAATTGTTCCTTTTTGACCTTATCATTATTTGTTTTGAAATACGGATACTCCATAATAAACGTAAGCCCTCAACCCAGTGGCTAGATGCCGATGAAAAGCCTAAACACGCTCTCAAAACTGACTAAAACAATACCTAACTTACATCCAAAAGACAATGGTATGGGTTTGGTGGAAACAAAGAAGAGTTATTCAATACAGCTTCCTAGGCATATGTCAAACAATCACTGCGCAGTTTTATGTCAATAATTGATGTTGTTCATCAGAATTTGTTGTCATGTAGAAATTGTTGTGGGACCAGCGTTGGTGAATCGGAAAAACGTAATTCTGCATGATAAATAAGACTTCACGTTTCACAAGTCACACTCAAAAACTGAAAGAGTTGAAATTTGAGACTCTGCCTCATGCACCATATTCACTAGACTTGGCAATCCATTCTTTAAACGTATGGAGAAACAGTATTTTAAGAATTATCACGTTGTCAATGACAAAGCTGTTAAAGAGTATAAATAAAAGATGTTCTTTAAAATAGCATAAAATACTTAACAATCCATGGCAAAAATCCATTTATGTAAATGGACATATTTTTGGTTAAATATGTTCCCAAAATTTGTGCTTGTGACTTTTTAAAAATTGTTTACTCAAAAGTTCATTTCGTGAGGAACAAACTAATACAAATTAAACATTGTACACACATTAAAAATTATTAAAAGTGTTATGAACCAGATTCTTAAACTCTTTTTACCGAAAGATTTTAAGATATCGTTGGGGTATTGTTATATAATTTTGGAATGAGTATTTCATGCCAATTTAACATTCTACGTTTATCTTGAGAAATATAGAAAACAACAAATTAAAACAAAATCGTAAGAAAATAAAGTTGTAAAGAAAAGCAGTAAATTTATAAAATATATATTGTAAAATTAAATACTAAGAAATATATATTATTATTGAAATAAATAAAATAACAAGAAATTTTAAAACAAGCAGATAAAAGATTTATTATTAAGTGAAGTATTTTTTTTTTTTTTTTTTTTTTTTTTTTTTTTGTAAATCGAGATCCTCATCTTTCATTAATGTGTATTACGAATTTTATTCAAATTCAAAGTGAAGAATGCAGTGGTAAATTGCTGAACAAAAAATTAACGCTTGCTTATCATATGGAAGAATGCTCAGATATCTCGGGGGGCAACAGACATACCAGTTACGGAGCTCCAATGTGGTTTTTAAGAACGACGAAACCTCCATATCCTTAAGTTAGTTAAAATATATCTGATCAAATGAAATTGCTAAATTAAAAGAGTAAAAATGTTAAAGAATATAAAAGAATTTAAGAAAAACATCTCCTGCTTGAGAACAACTAAAGCAGGAAATAGAGACTAAAGGAGAGATAGGAGCAGGAGTTGTCCTTTCCACGATGCCCCCAAAAAAAAAAAAAAAAAAAAGGATAATAATAATAATAAAGTTAAAATTTAGAATTTTAAAAGAAAATAAAAATACATAAAACGGTACAAAAATATAAGCAAATTACAAAGTTTGCAAGTTTGCAAAGTTCAAAGTATAAGTTAGATGAGGTTTACAGGGGCACCAACAGATGTCGCCATGATGACGGTTACAGTTGAGCAAAAAAAAAAAAAAAAAAAAAAAATGATTTTTGGGATAAAAGGCATTTTTTATTCTTTTTACATTTTCAGTAATAATATTTCTATTTCTGGAATTAGGGGACGCAGCACAAGCTGCCAGGGAAATCGAACCTACTTCCTCCTGCACACACACTAGGAATGTTAACATTGTATCACCAGTCAGCCCAGTATGTGTATTTGTGTAAGAAGGTGTCAAATCAGCATTATGAATATTTCATATGATGCTTAATGAGAAAAGATTACGCTAAATTCCACAAAATGATTTTCTGGAAGATGGGTTTTTGTAGAGGTTTTTGATGAAATAAAACTGTAAATAAATTATTTTATGAAAAAAACAATGAAAAATGAAATAAAACCAATTTTTGACAGCATATTATAATTAAATAATTAGTAATTAATATCATTGTTCATTTTCCTAAAAATAATTATCCACATAAATAGAATAGGGTGCTACAGTAAAAATATTCTTATGTTATTTTCATAGTGCTTCGTAGGAATTCGTAGCTATATTTGTAATTTAATGAAATTCTTTTACATTAAAGAAAAAAAAAAAAAAAATGAAGCAAAGTTATACCTGCTACTTCAGAATCATCAATTATGTTATTATTTAAATTAAGACTATAACTATGATAATATTGTCACATTTGTAAACGAAAAAAATATTTCTGCCGAAATTCAATAAATGCAAATGTTCAAAACCAACTATGCAGTTACAATAAAATGAATGTTAACGAATCGATATGAATGTTTTTATTCCTCTTCAAACCACTCATCTAATATTCCTGTAAAAGAGTTTTGAAGATGCAGCAATGGCATTTTCATTCAATTCATTTCTTTTTTAAACCTTGTAAGAAATCCTTCTTTTTATGTTTTGAAATCTGAAATTTTTGGGGGTAGGAGGCTTCGAATATAGGTTCGAGTTTCTGTAAGACTAAATTAGGCAAAATTTTTTTCATTTATTTAAATAATTCTAAACGACATAAATTAATGGAAAGCGATCTAACGATTCAATTAAAAATAGATATGAAGAGAATATATAGCAATAATCAATGAATTTTTATATATAATTAAGACTTAAAATAAAATATAATCGTCGTCATTTTGAAAAATTCATCCAACTGTTAAGACAATGGAAGCGATAAAGCAAATAAGTTTTAAATACTTATTTGAGTTTATATTTTAATAACTAAATTTTTTATTAAAATTTGTATATCTGTGAGGAAATCTTTTTTCGTACAGCGAATAGATGTCGCCACTATACAAATGTGTGTTTTCTTCCTCTTTAAATTTTAGAAGAAATAATTTAACTTACATGATGTTAGATGGCGACACATGTCTTAGAAATGAAATAATAAGAAAATTCATTGACTATTTTTATTTTCAATTAATTTTGAAAAGAAAAAAAAAATTATGATTCTACTTTTATCTATAAATTAGGTATATTTGTATCTAAAATTGCCGGGTATTTCAACTTTACATTATTTGTTGAAATAAATACAAAATTGTCATTTCTTCAGCACAAATAATTGTAATTAGAAATAATTTGATATGTTTTTATTTCCGTTTGCAGGATTTCTTCCGGATGATAACGAATTTGTTTATAAATAATTTTGTTTATAAATAAAATAATAAAATTTTTAAATCCAACAACTAGACCGGTATAAAAATATTTGGTTTCATTATTTTCAAGTATAGGTGTATTAATAGTTATCATAGCCATCATTCATTGTCCATGTTTGCAACCATATTTTCAGAAAAATACTTTTTGAAACACAAATTTGTCAAAAAATCTGTACATTTGTTTAGCTATTTATTGTTTTACGAAAGTTTTTTTTTTTTTTAACATTTAAGAGGGATTCCTACTAGATACTGAAAACTCATGATATATAGGCGTCACTTAATAAAAAATTATTTTTCTCAAACGTTCCGAATCTCCCATTCAACTTAAATTTCATCAACTTCTGCAAAATGCGAAAGGAAAGCATATGTAAATCTGTATATATTATAGCTTATGTGGTCTGAATTTATTTCTAAAGCCATCAGTATTTCCCTTCCTGTCCCCATACAGCATGTTTGGATATTCATTGGTCGGCAATAGCAAAGGGAAATGCTTTCAAGTAATCTCGATGATTTACACGCTATACTCTAGTAGAACATTCCCCGAAAAATAATAAGCAATCTCAGTCAATGTATGCTCAGATGTGTAAAAGGCCTATATTTCAACTCGAGGGTTGTCATTTTAAATATTGAATAAATCAAGTAGATTTGGTTTTTTATTTATGTTATTACCATATCTATTGAACATATGAATTTCAATGCTCTATAATTTTCTTCCTTGATGTTGCAATTTAATTGTTGAGAAGTGCAGTTGTGACACAAAAATAGGGTTATCTCCCAAACTTTCATACATACTAACCACTAAAAATCACTTGAAAAACTTTAGCAAACTTTCAACCCAAATGATCTAAGTAGTCATTTAAAACATGACTTTTAATAACGTAAGCATGTGTATAGTCGTCGAACAAATTCAACTAAAGAGGACAAGGATCAAATTTAGCTCCGTTTAAAAAAACGTACTTTGATGATATTAACTGATATTTGATATATTAACTATTCTTTATTTTTAGAGTACACACACAGTCATTCTTCTCACTTAAAAAAAACCTACAACATCTTATATTTGTTCTTAACAACAATATTGGGCTACTCGAAACTTCTTCCAATTTTTAACAGCCTCATCTTGCATTATTGAGTACAAGAGGTTTAAAGTACTATTGTGACAGGTACCACATAAAAAAAAGTTCTACACAAATTTTGAATTAATATAAAATGTTTTGAGTAAAATTCACATACTAATTTATATGAAACACGTCTGTTGCGTCAATTATGGAAAACACGTGCAACTATAGAACTCGAAATCCGTGTTAAGCATAAACATTATCAACATTTAATTAGGAAATTGAATGCCAGTAAAGAGAAACATAAATAAGAAATAAAATTCTGTTTTGTTGCGCTGATCTCACTTCATCTATAAAATATTCATAAAATGCGTAGAAATGAGAAGCTTCGAGTCAATCCCAATCATAGTCGGGTATAATCGGTGGAGTTCACTCTACTCGTTCTTTAATTTCCTGGCAGTTACTGGAAAAAGAAGAAAGTAATCAGAGAAAATCTGCGGAAATGTTTTGAATGGTTATTGACAAAGCAAAATATGTTTCAAGCTATATTCTCTTTTATTTCGATTTTCTGAAGTATCTATATTCTTTCAAACGTTTTTAATGGATACTAAAAGTTGCTTCTAAGCTTATATGCTGCCATCTATTGTGTCTTTAGAAAAGTAGTTAACCATTCAATTTTTGTTTTTAAAAAATAATATATCTTTTTATTAATAACTAAAATAAAACTTTCAAAATTATTTTTTATTATTTACATTTTTAAATCTATTAAGAGACCAAAACACATCGATGTCGATTGAAGTTTACAATAAAGTAACACTGCCAGCATAACAAAATCTTGTGATGCCCTCTTTCAGATTTTCAAAATTATTTTGGTTATGATTTTTAAAAAGCATAATATAAAGTAAATGAAGTTTTTGAAAATGGTGATATTTTTTGTGCTGATTGTAGTTAAAGAAAGCTCTCCATTTTTTAATCATTAATAAATGTTAATTATTTTATTTTATCTTTTTCAAAATTACTTATTTTAAGAGTTATTTACTAGTTAAATCTACAAGTGCATAAGAAATGTGATATCTCCTAATTTCGTCTGAAATGGACTGCTATATTTTTACAATACAAGCAATAAAAGAAATTGTGCAATACAAGATATTTCGTTGTAACAAAAATAATTCTTAATACTTTACAACGCGATATATTTTCTGTATCCTAAAAACTCTTTAGTGAAACTTTTTATAATTATAAGCAGCTGTCAAAAGTGAAATTTAAAAATTAATTTCTAAAACCATAAACGTAGAGATGAAAAAATCTCACATAATTATTTAAATTCACATAGTGTTTTAACTAAATTTCAACTTTAGTTGATATTGAATTACAGAAGGCTTAAATCTACTCGTATCACAAAACAAATACATTTTAGAAATCTCTAAAATAGCTATATTAAATTGGAAATAAATGACACATGACTCTTCGTAGTCGAAATTTTTTACTAACTTACAGTGTAACTAAGTGCAAAAGTTTATAAATTTCTATGCGAGATTCCATGATTGGTCATAGTGTTTGTGGAGATACCTGGCAAAAACTTCAAACTGCGCTTTTGATTTTACAGAAGATATGCGATGATGGTTAAAGACATTTACGTTGTTTTAAATGGAAAAAAAAAACTTTAGCAATTTTGATACTCATGTCTGATATAGCCTCTTTATAGGAGAAACTCTGGCAATTTATTATACATATACGATTTTCATTGGCTATTAAGAAAAATATTTGTTTTTTAACTAGTCATTAAGATTTCTGTAATTAAGATAATTTATGTTACCTAATACATTATTTTATTCTAAATGAACTTCATTAAAGCAGAAAAATTGGTATCTTAACAGTTCGTTTGTATAACTCACGAATGATCATAGTAGTAAAAAACTCTGCTCAATCGATGGGGAAGACGAATATATTAAAATTTGATGTAATTTACGAACAATTAAAAATACAATGAAGCAGGACTTACGAATCTCAATCGAGAATCTTACATGTTCGTTTCAGTTAAAAAACCCAATGATCATGATTCATTAGATTGTAATTTCAGTTATAAAGTGCAAATACTGATAGATTTTGCAGAAATCTTTTTCAGCGTTTCTCATAGAACTTTACTGAGTGTTTAGAGAAACAACTAATGAACTATTCAAAAAACTTTTCATGTACTAAACACTTAGGAGCGTTGCTTTCTTGAGCGTTGTAGGAGCGTTCACTTTCTACTGACGTACATGTTAAACTATGAGAATTTATTGAAATATTTAATTTGATACATTTCTAAAGTTATCTTAGTGTATTTTACTCTAAAGAACTTTTTTAAAGATTTTCATGTAAAATTTTAATTTGTAAAATGTATTTACAGTGGTATGAATATTTTATGCTTGCTTCTCAGAAACGAGTATTGATAGAAAAAGTGATAGTTAATTTAGATTAAATAAGTTAGGTTGATGAATTTGTAGGGAGACTCACAATTCGTCAGAAAAAGCCAGTTATGTAAATTATTTTTTATTTAGCTTAAGCTATATTTGATTTATTTAGATTTCAGAAGTGTAAAAGGTAATTATTAATATTCAAAATATTTTTTACTTAAAATAAATTAATCTGTTGTTATAAAGAAATGCTTCATTTCCCATTGAATCTCTTTCTGCTTTTATATAACAACTTCTTTCATAGTTTATTAACTTAAAAATAAAATATTAATCAAGACGAGACTTTTCATTAACGAAAAAATTTGTCAAGGGTTTCACTACTCTTACAATTTGTAGATTTTATACATCGATTTTAATGCATAATA